>MU224521.1:987711-1004111 GCA_018584345.1 Thuja plicata
ATGGTGGACAAGACTGGACCGGGATCGAGAACCAGAGCAAGTGCGAGGAAAAAAATCCCAAAGGAGGATAAAGAAACAGAGGATTTGAAGACCTCAGTTAACAATATGCAACTCATGCTCGTGGAAGAAGAATCGATGGTTAAAGAAATGTAGTTGTTAATGGTTGGTCCTTTTTTGCTGTCCCTTCTTTTTTTTGTTTTATCACTGGGACTTTTATCTGTCTGAGTTGTTGTTTTGCTGTCCCTTTCTGTTTAGTTGCTTAGGCAAAGTTGTGTTATGCTCTTATTACTGTTTATCTTTTAAACTAGGTTGCAGGTCCTTGTAAAACCTGTTGTACTCTCTAGTTTTTTTGTCAAGGTTTCGGGTCCTTGTAAAACCTGTTTTTATTAATCAGAACAATGTGGCAATTGGAGTTGTCTTAAGCCAAAAGGGAAGACCAGTGGCCTTCCACTCTGAGAAACTAAGTGAAGCTAAGAAGAAATATTATTCTTATGACCTAGAGATGTATACTTTGGTCTAGTCACTAAGAAAATGGAGGCATTACTTGCTTCCAAAGGAGTTCATAGTCTATTCAGACAATCAAGCCTTGAGCTTCTTCAACTCACAAGACAAATTGAGTCATAAGCATATGAAGTGGGTTGAATACCTGCAAGCTTAGACATTCAATATCAAGCACAAGAAGGGATTGTAGAAAAAGGTTGCAGATGCCTTGAGTAGAAGAACCCTTACTGTCCAGGAGATCCAACTGTGGAGCATGGGAATAGACAACTTCAAATATCTATATGGTGATGATGAGGACTTTGCAGACATCTGTAAGGTAGGTCAAGAATATAAGAACCACTTTCTTAGTAAATATTTTGAATATACTTTGGAAATTAATCTCCTATTTAAAGGAAGTCAACTTTGTGTCCCTAGAGGGTCTATAAGGGAGAATTTGATTTAGAAGAAACATATGGTGCATTGAGTGGTCATTTTGGGGTCAGTAAGACACAAGAACTTGTTCAAAGATTTTACTTTTGGCCAAAGATGAATGTTGATATTAGGAAATATGTTGAGAGTTGTATTATGTGTTAGAAGGCCAAGGGAACATCTACTAATTCTAGCCTATACCAACCACTTCCTATCCCAACTAGACCATGGGAATGCTTGAGCATGCACTTTGTGGTTGAATTGCCTAAGAAAATATAGGGAATGGATAGTGTTTATGTGATAGTAGACAGATTTAGTAAAGTGTCTCACTTTGTGCCCTCCAAGACAACCAATGATGTCAGTCAAATAGATTCTCTTTTCTTTAAAGAGGTAGTCGAAATACATGGATTTCCCTTGAGCATTGTGTCAGATAGAGACACCAAGTTTATGAGTCACTTTTGGAAGAATCTATGGCAAAATTTGGGCACCAAATTATCCTTTGGATCTGCATACCATCCTCAAACTAATGGTCAAATGAAGGTATTCAATAAAATTATTTGTAATCTCATGAGATGCTTAACAAAGGAGTATGGTCAGACATGGGACCAACTCATAGGTCAAGTTGAATATGCTTACAATGACATTGTGAACAAGATTACTGGTAAGAGTCCATTTGAAATTGTCTACAGCCTACACCCTAGAGGCATTTATGAACTAAGAGAGCTAAAGGATGGAGTTAAAGGGAGTGGATATGCTGAGGACTTTGACTATGCTATGCAAGAAGTCCATGATACAGTCAGGAAGACACTGATTGACAACACTGAGAAGATCAAGAGTAAGGTTGATGAAGGAAAAATGGATGTTCAATTCAAGGTTGGGGATCTAGTGATGGTACATCTCAACAAGGCTAGACTGTAGAAAGGATTACCACACAAGTTACAGATGAGAAGAATTGGCCCCTACACTATTCTAGCCAAGTATGGAGCAAATACTTACAAAGGGGAGTTACCAGAGAATAGTGGCTTGTCACCTGTCTTTAACATTGCAGACTTAGTTCTATACAAGGGACCAATCCATAACCTATATCAGAGCTTGAATGAAGTCATCAAAGAGGTAGAAGAACTCCATTTTCCATCTACACTAGTCAAGAAGGCAGACTGCATACTAGAATCCAGAATTTACAAAAAGACTAGAACCAAGGATTACAAAGAACACTTAGTGAAATAGAAAGTAAAAATAGATGCGGATGCAACATGAATAAATGATTTTGAGTTGAAAAATTTGGGCATTAATCTTGACTTACTCAATCCAAGGATGGATTGAAATCTTTCACTTAGGGAGGATGGTGCAGGAGCACCTAGGCTACCTACTAAACCCTAGATGTTTTGGCTTGTAACTAACCTTGGAAAAGTTAGTGTGTGTGTTTAATTTGGACCTTAGTAGGTCTTGTAAGGTGTGTTACTAGGTGAATGGATAGTTAGTATCTAATCCAACCTAGTATAGTTAGTATCTAATCCAACCTAGTATAGTTAGGTTACTTTAATGATTAGTTTTGGTATAAATGGGAAATATGGTCTAAATGTGTCCTAGACCTTAGCATAGAAAGAAAGATTCTTTTCTAGGCTTTTATGATGTTGGTTCATCAAACCATATGGGTTAGAGGCCCTAAAAGATAGGATTGAGGCATAAATGCAATGATACTCAAAAGTTGTCATGACAACATTTGCAACTTTTTGCAAATATTGCATGCAACTCGACAACATTGGATTCCCCTCATTGTAGGAGTGGGAAATTAATGTTTAATTCCTAGAAACATGTAATAACCATCTAAATTATGTGTGTGTCTCATTTCCCAAGGAGAAGGAGACTGTAATAAATTTTTTGAATAGTAAGAAGCTCTGTAATTCTGTCTTGTTAGCAATATTCGAGCATTTTGAGTTATAGAGAATTTAGATGGATTGAACTGATCGATGTAATGTTATATTGTTTTTATTAGGTAGATACAGTCCTTTTTAATTCATTGTGCAAGTATTTTAGAGTTATTTTAGTAGCATTAATAAATTGATTAGGATTTAGGGAGTCTGCCAGTTCAGTTTAGAGTAGTTTGTGTTTCCATGGCTCCCCCATGAAATATAACCATGGGAATATCCTAAGGGTAGATGAATGTTTTAGGGGAGCCTATGTAAAATTTATATATGGAAGGATAGGTCTTGAAGAGTCGAGCTCTTATTTTTAGAGTTATGCCCTAGGCAAACAATGTATGTCCGGTTAGGGGTGTAACAAAGTATGAATCAGGTGCCATTTCAAAGGAGCATGTGAGGGAAAGAAAAAAATTATAGTTCCAAGAGCCTTAGGTTCTAATTTATCCCTGCCTATGATCCTAGATCCTATCCAATTCATCTTGATAGATTTTTAGCAAGAAATCATTGTGTCATTGTCAATGCTTGAAAATAGGCCTAAAAGACCTACATTTCAGGATAGTAGTGTACGGATGGTTTAAGGAGATAAAACCTTGAAAATATTTAAGGTCTTGAAAAATGGTATCTAATTCCTAAGATATCTTTTAGTGTTGTATGGAATTTTTTGACAAGAAACCAGAAAAACCCTCTAGATAGGGCTAATAGGGCTACTAGGCCTAATAGGTTCAAAAGCATTGTGAAGGTGGAACTTGATCACTTTGGAGTAGAATAAACATTCAAATGAGATTTAGAAGATGTCAAAAGGATGTCTTGAAGGTGGACATTTCCTTTGTGGCACTTGTATGGATTTTTGGGAAGAATTGAGGTTGGAATCATCCAAGGAAGCATAGAGGTAAAGAGCACTTTCAATGGTGGAAAACTTTCAAGATTGGGCACAAACCAACTAACTCATAGTGTGGAGTTAGAATAGACTTGGGGTGTGAATAATCAAGGATTTGGTGGATTCTAGAAGGGAATTAGGATCCTAGGTGGACTAAGGCAAGTTAAGACCTTAGGTGAGTGAGTGCAATCCAATCTTGGGACTTTTCTATCATTTTGCAAAGAGCAGAGATTGAAGCCTAGTTTAAACTTATGAAGTATAGCCTAAAATGGATTTTTTTAATGTAGAGGCTATGTGATATATTTTTGAGCTCTCTAATTCCTACTCTACATTTGAGGATGAAGCAATATTTCAAAATTTGCACTGTTAATTTTGGAGATAATTTTCTATAACTTACAAAAAGATTTTCCTACTTGACCCATTAGGATAAGCATTCATCATTACAAGGATTTGTATCATGGTATTTACTAATTAGAATACCTCCCTAAATATTATGAAAAAAAATAGTAAATAATAAAATGATAAAGGAAGGTCATCCCTCATTATTAGTAGTGGGTATTGAGATTACTAAATAGAAATATGTAGATATTAGTATATTAACTTAAGGTGGTAGTGTTGATTGATGATCTTTGGTTAGAAAGGGTATGGATTGAAGAAGGTTCATGTGAATTATGTATTTAAGGAATATAATATTTGACTTTTATAAGGAATCAATGCTCGGATATTGAGGTTTATTAAGGCTTCAAGACTTGACTTTGCATTAGTATTATAAGACTTAAATATCTCATCACTTTTCCAAGTATCTTGATTTAATATTGTTGATAAATTCAAAAGGTTATTTTAGACATTTATGTATCTTTCTATTACGTAATTGAGCCTCTTTTATTGTATTTATTTTATACAAGTAGATTAGTGTTGTAGAGTTGTGATTTTGGAAGACCCTTAGTTGGTACCTCCATCACTAAATGCATAAAATTATATCATACTATATGTAATGTTCAAAAGAGTGAGTTGTGAGAGGAGTGTGTGGATAGAAGAATCAATCACAGGGTGTCTATAAGGGGCGATAATAAAATATAGATATAAACATAAATTGTGAGGCAATATTAAAGTGGTGTGTGAGAGAAATACCAATAGGAGTTTATTTGTATTTGAGAGTAACCCTAGGGTTTTCAACCTATGTAATGTATTCCATACTTATAATTGTAGGATAATACAACCTTTTTTCGGTAAGTGGAGGAAATGAGTGGCTATTAGAAGAAAAGATAGAGTTACCAATATGGAGATAATGATGAAGATAAAATGAAAGAGATATAGATTGTGTTCAAGGAATTAATGTCAAGATTAGATATTATATTTTAAATAGGAATAAATAAGGAATAAATTATAAGAACATGGAAAAGAAGATTGCAAGGCAAATCCACAAAGACTTTTAACTAGAATAAGAAAAATATTCCCAAAAGGATCAACAAAAAATATTATGATAATAAGATGCCTCATGGAAGGTGGTATGAGTTAAATGTAGTGTTATGGGTTCCGTAGAGAAGTAGCATAGATTATTTTGGTATGTGTGGTAATAAAATAAAAATTAGCAAGTAGATGAGTCACCTTGTAGGTGATAAGCGGATTTTTTGAATGGTAATGAAAATGAGAAAACTTAGAAGATAGAGGAAGAGGAACAAAGTAGTATGTATGAGCATGAAGAAGTAGAAGAAATTATAAATATTCTTGAAATAGATACATTGGAGGATTATAATTTGTAATATATTTTCATAAAGGGAGAGTTAGTGTCAATAAAAGACTTGAGAGTAAGGGTAAAGGAACTTGAGGAGTTGCATCTTGATATATTTCAAAAAAGGAAGAAGCTACTATAGAAAGAACACAAAATATAATGATTATATTAAAGTAGAAATAGTAGAACTTTTACATCTCAGAAAATGTACAAATTTTGTTCACAAAGATGCAATGGTACTACTTGTAAACACCTAAAATCAATGCCTTTTCGTTACTTGACTATTTACTCCATGATTGTTTGAATATAGCCATAATTATTAAATTAATTATCTAATTTTTATGTCCTTATTGATTAAATAATATTTTATTATTTAATTAATAAAGTAACTATTTATTCGCTATTAATCACTATTCACTGACATTTATATCTTATCTAAATTACTTAATCATTTTCCTCCTATAATCCATCTCACGTGAAAATGAATATTTATTTATCTACCTAAATCCCCCATCCTCGTCCAAAAATAAATAAATAAATATCTTATTTATTTAATTTGTGTATATTCCTCCACTTTCCATTTACTGCGCTAAAATGAATTAGCCTAGTAATCTCTTACTAGCACAACCAGATCCTGATTACCTCCCCTCAAATGAAATACATCCTCCAATGTGTACAAAGACATAGTTCCTTTGTACAAAGTGAATAAACTTAAATGTATCTACTAAATGGACTTGTTATCGTATTACATAATGAATTTCTCATCTATTAAGGGTAATCGATAAAACCCCTATTGACTTGTCTACTTAATCTTCCAAAGGAAGATCTACACCCTTCATTTACTTCTCAATCCATCTCTCCATCTCTCCATCTCCTCCATCCACACAAGATGCTTGTCCTCCTTTCATATTTCTATGGGTCTTAACAAATGTGATCCATTGGTTTAATATTTTATTCTCATCCATCCATTGGTTTCTCCAAACATCTATAAATTGGAGACCAACCCTAGCTATTTAACTGATCATCTCTTATTCAATTTTATGTTTTTGGAAAGAGTACTCAAATCCATAATATGTAATCATAACCATTGTGTGATGCAGCAACAAGGGTTAGTTTGGTGTTAATGTAGCTTGGTTTCCTTTATGTTTGGATTAATGTGCCAAAAAATGTGTAAATGAAATAATTGAGCATGCAAATGAACTAAATAAATTAACCTCTTTAACAATAATTAGATGTAGCAGTTAGGTTGAGAAAGGATTAGTAAATATAAATCAAAATAAACTAAGTTCTCATAAAAATAACCCTAGTTTCCCCATTGAATGATGGTTGTGCTCAAGGATTATGGATGTGAGTGCTCTTTCCAGTAGCATAAGGTTGCATAAGAGGCAATTTATTAAATGACCAGGGGTGGCATATCCTTGGGTTATCATTAACTATCCTTAGGTTTTCAGATGAAGGATATACAAGATGGGCTCCAGGATGCTAAAGTTATTAGAAAAGTCACATATTTGACAAGGTTGGTGGTGGAGGTTCCTTTGACAATCTTAACATGGGGTTATAAAACACTATATGTTGCTAAGGGAAAAAAGTTTATAATAGAATGTATTCTAAGGAGTTGCAAGAGAAAGAAGAATTATAGATATACAAAAAAAATTGACACTGTGGAGAGCATGATCGTATTATGTCTATATATTGTGATGTATTATGAGAGTCTGATAGCTATTGAGTTGTCTCTAGATCTTCATTGGTGATACTCCTGTGAGATGCTTTCTTTGAGAGTATATTTTAATATGTTGTTGATTTCTGAATAATACATGTTGGTTCAAAAATCAAAAAATTGGAATTCTATGATCTTTCCCACCCAGTTCTAGAACTTCTAACCAAACTTGGCTAGCTAATAGGAATGATCAATGTTGATCCAATTCCTCTACACTTTAGGCTCTATAGAACCAAGGCGGGTAGGCCTACTCCTTAACCAGACTTCCTTGCTTAAGGATTTTTATAGAAGATAACAATGTGTTTAACTGCATGATCTCTTCAAGGTGACAAATTGCTTCCTTGAATCAGATCTAATTGTGAAGATCACAACTATAGAATAACTGAATTCTTCAAAATGAAAAATTGTAAGAATGCTTTAATTAATTTTTTATTTGAAATAATACTTGAAATGAAATGAATTATGAATATAATATGTAGAAACAAAACCTTAAACTTAGAACCAAATGCCTATTTTCCAATAATTGATAAGATCGGTGCCTATTTCAACTTGGGAAATAGAGTCAATTCAAGTCCAATCCTATGTACAACCTTGTAAGAAAATTTATATCTCAACACCATCAACTATTCAAATTATATTAATGAAGAGAGGCTAAGTCCAAACACACTTTTTAAGTCCAACTGAATTTAATTTCTCTGGTTAGAAAGCCAACTAGACAAAAAATAAGAAACACCAACTTTTCACCAATTCCTTGACAATCAGAAAAACATGAAATACAAATAGCTCTCTATCAAAAGAATTACAAGAATAGATATTGGATCCTCTCAATAATTACAAGGGACTAACTAGAAAATAATTGAGCTTTCTTACCATAAGTGAGATAGAAAACACTTATCCTTTATTGATTTTGAAAAAATAAGTACAATTGAATTCATGTTTGTAGTTGTTGAGTCTAATTCTAAATTTTTTACTAATAATGTCTCTCCACATGGTCTTGGAATCCCTATTTATATAAATTACAATGGATGTGTACAAGCTTCAAACCAATGTGCCCTTTCATAACTAAAACTTAGTCCTAAATCAACAAATGAAACCGAAGAAAATACAATAGAAAATTATCCAAATCTGCTTGAAAATAGTTTGTAGCCCTTTAAATTCATAATTCTATCTGTTGATTCATTTAAAAAGAAACACCCACACTTTATTAAACCAATCACATTTAAATCTCACAAATATTACCTTTTATCCTCAGCTTAAATCTTGTGCTGTCATCTGTCACGTTATGGTTGGTTCATGTCGTGCTTTTACAATGACTTTGTCCCAAACTTTCTTAACGTTCAAGATACTAAATGCACCACCTTTTAGCACATGATTCAAATTAATGGTCACAATGCACCTTATCAAAAAAAACCATGGGTTCTTTAAAGTTACTTTAACACTGAAGCTGAGTTGGAAATCTATGGTTCTTGTGATCTCGCTTTGATTAATGATCACTCTAATTAAACCACGGGACAATGATGTATCCACTTAAAATGGAAGCACTTCCATGTTAAGAAATGTTAGCCCTCCTTAGGGGATTTTTTTGACCACCATCATACCATCTCCTCATTTCTGCATCATCCCCTACTTCTGTGCCTGTTTAGGACCCTGATTGGGCCTCTCCGGGCACATTCTATCCCACTTGGAATATTTTCCAGGGCTTGCAACCCTCTAGTTCAAGGTCAACCTTGACCTTTACCTATGTTAGGGTCAACCTCGACTGTGACTTGGGTCCCCCTTTCAAATCTGGAAGCCAGTTGGTTGCCAGAGGTCATAAAAAATTCATTTCCCACTTCCAGGTCGACTATTTTGGGTTCCAAAGCAAAAAATATTAAATTATATTTAATATAGGTCCTCTTCTAGGGGCATGGGTCTAATTGGGATTTAATTCTCCTATTTTGGTCTGTCTAGAACATTGTGCCCTAGTTTCATATAAAAGGAAGCTTTCTCTTCTCATTTACTCTAACCATGAACCAAGTAAGAAGAGGTGATCAAGTAAAAATTTCAAGCATCCAATGTTCTACATGCTCTCAAGCTTTCAAATTTTTCAATTCTTCCTCTCAAGCATTCAAGTTCTCCATTGAAGATCAAGGATTCAAGCTTTCAATCCTCTGAAGGGATTTGGTTCAAACATTCAAGATTCATCATTCAAATCCTAGATCTAGCCATCATGGTGGTGTGATCTTCCTTCAAGATCCTTTGTGCATCCTCAAGACTCATTCATTCTTCCTTAAAGGTGGATTCCAAGAATGCAATAATGGAGTTTTATGGTTTCTATTGAGTCCAAGCTTTCATATTTTCATACTTACTTACATTCGAAATACAATTGCATATCTATTTGAATATCATAGCTTCATTATTAGATTTACTTCTACTACTTGCTAGCATTCTTTATTTCAATTATTGATTTCAAGGTTAATTTCTAAATTGGGGTTTGACTAAGGCAAACCCCTCCCCCCCAACAAAAAAATCTCTTTTTCTTGCAGATACAGGTTCAGGATTGTGGATTTGAACTCAGATCTGGATACCCTTTTTAGCGAACTTTCAGGATCCATAAATAGATTTTTTGTCAGACCTGTGTAGGTCAAGGTCAAGATTATTGGGTCAGGGGTGACATTTTTGGGTCAAGGTTGACCTTTTTCTCAAGACGGTGTTGGATTGGAAAAATATTTCTAGGTTTTTTCCATCTCTACGTTTATGTTCCGGATCAGGCTTTGGATTTTCCAGAAACAGGCTACAGACCTCAGAAAACAACATTCTTTGATCTGTAATATTTCAAGGTTAGTGAATTTATCCTATCCATTTCAATTTAAATCCTTAATCATTCTAAATCTATTACACATTTACATTCATTCACACACATTTTAAGAGGGAAACCTAGGATCTCCTTCTTTATTCTTATTTCCAATAGATTGATTCATTTATGCATTGATCCTTTTTGGGTTGATCAATTTGGATCCTTCCTTTTTGAATTTGAGAATAAAGGGGAATGTCTTATTTATCCCTCCACTCTAAACATTAAATGTAAGGTGATAAGTTATTTGAGTATCAAAACACTCTTATTCTATTAACATCATTTTTTCTTGCTTACATTTTGGTGAACCCGCGATAGACAACTCTTTCTTTTTGGTGTTACATTTGAATTTCATATTAGATCTTGCATGCATATAGAAGTAGGTTTTATTTTATGCTCTTGAATTTATATTTCAAAATTCATAAAAATACAAAATTTCTTTAAAAATAGAAAAACATTTACATTTTTCATGCTTGTAATATTACTTTGTGTTCAACATGTATGATTTTTGTTTTGAATACTTTGATGAGGCTTTTTTTGCTAAAGAGTATAGATCCCCTAATGAGGTACATGGGAGTGAGGATGAAATGTTTTTGAATAAGATATCCATTGATCCTATTCCTATTTTATCCTCCTCTACAATCTCTTCAATTGACCTTTATCATAGAAGTGAGTTAAGGATAGATGTTACTTCTCTTAATATATGTCTTTTCTATGAGCCTACTTTAGAATATAATTCTTCCCCCTTTAGGGATCAAGAATTAGGCACTCCTACAATGTGCTTTATTGATAGGGAGGATAATCATCCTATTTGGGATGAACCTTTGGATTTGGATGTTGATTACTCTCTTCCTCATGAAGCCATTATGGGTGATTCTACTTTTGGGATGAACCCTTGGATAAAGACATTGATTTATGTCCTCCTAGTGAAGATTCTTTGATACAAGAGGGTGATTTATTAATGGATGACATATTCATACATGATGATGACTCTTTTTCTAAAACACACTCTCCTTGTGTAGACATTTTAGAGAAAGAAGAAAACATTATAGATTATTTACCTCTAATTGGGATTCCTTCTATTGATGAGGCATTAGCGGAAAATGATAAGAATTCCCTTAATGCTCTCCCTCTTAGTGATGATCCTATTGAGAATCAATCTCCTATCCCCATCTTCTCCTAGGATGTATTCCTTTATTTTTCCTTCTTGTGAATCTATCAAACATACTAATGATGACTTAGTGACTACTGGAGTTCAATTGACTTCTTTTTATATGGCTTCTTGTTATGGTCATAGTTATCATTTACTAGTTAAACAAGGATTCCATAGTCAAGGATGTGCTAAGCATAAACAGGGAATTCAAATGCCCTTACAGAATGGGGGTATGAGCACTCTTATGGATTGGGATTTAATCCTCAACAACATAGCAATGATACCAACATCTCAAATAACATTTCAAAACATGATGACCCTATGAAGGAATTTGACCAAGAGGTTGTTCTGCCGAAACTCCTTCGTGCTAAGATGATTACTAGACCTAAACGCAAAAATAAATGTAGTCTATACTTGAAGATTCTTCCTTTTTATTTCTATCATATATTTCATGATCACTCTATTGAATGTCAAGCTTTACATTATAAGATTAGGCAGCTAGTTGATAGTAAAATTATTTATATATCATGTGGTAATGAGTTATATTTTAATCCTATTTTATCTAAATAACATTTATGTTCCTATTATGGAACTCCATATTATGTAAACAATGTTAGCCTAATCTTTGGGGGCTCATTGTCTTGCATAGTATTGTGAGCAATATAATAGGTCCCCTTTCATCCTTGTCCCTACACTTGGGGGGTAAGGATGCCATCTCCTTCTTTTCTATCTTTTCGGGATCCACTTTCCCTTGGTTAAGCAGTATCTTTCTATTATGTGATATCCAATCATACATGAAAATCTTGGTTTGCATTAAGGATCTATGTCCTTGATTTTAACCTATTTCGTTGTTTTTGGGTTTCCATGGTTGATAAATCTCTCACCTTGGAAAATGAATAGTGTGCTATCCCTCATAAGGGTTACTTTTTCACTTCTCATATGATATCTCTTTGCTACAATATCTCTTGATATAATTTTATATATCCCTTGCTTTCACCCCTGGGGGGCAAGGTATTTTCCTTCTTCCTCTATCTAAGGATCTACTTTCCTTAGCTTAGTGGCATTTTTTTATCATATAACATTATTTGCTTATAAAGATGTATGTTTTTTTACTATGGATACCCTCTTATATGGGAGGTGATTGTCCCAGGTCATCACCTCTTCTTTATTGTACAAGTTATGCTTTTGATAAACTCTTGCCTTGGCTTTTTGGATTAGAGTTTTCTTCCTTCATTCTGAGATTCCTCTTCCTCTTCATCGTAGGGGGCTTGGTGATTGAATCTTTGGTCCCTCTTTTCTTTAGAAGATGACATTTTATCCTAAGCACTCCTCTATGGTGGAGGTCTTTTTGATAAGATCTCTTCCTCCTTGAGGATCCTTTTTCCATAAGTGACATATCTATTTCACAATTATCTATGCTCTTGGATGTAAGGGTCAAGACTCTTTGCTAAGAATATGGTGTACATTGTTGTTAAGCTGGATATCTTCTTGCCTTGTGAAGTAGGTATCATCTTTCTCTTCCTTATCCTGCCTAGTAGGTAGTCATGATAAGGAGGGGGGAATATATAGGGTCTCCCTTGTACTTTAGTTTACATTAGTTTGCATTTTACAACATGCTAAATCCTCAGAAGGTAACATGCATAAGTTGCTAAATCGTGAAGGGACACATTTTTTCTTTTATTTTTGCTAAATCCTTGGAAGGTAACGCACTTAAGTTGCTAAATCCTAAAGAGATATGCACCCTTTTCAATTTTTTAATATGCTAAATCCTTGGAAGGTAACGTACATAAGTTGCTAAATCTTGAAAAGACACACATTTTATATTCATAGTGATACAAGAATGTGGATCTATGGATATTTTCAAAAGCCGTCAGAAGACACATTACAATTACAAGTAGAGTTTATGGCTGAACCTGTTGGGCTCTCCATCCTTGGTGATTCATAGTAAGGTGGGCATCTTACTAGGTGAGGTAATTACTATCTCTTTTCTTTCTTTTTTTATTTCATGCTAGTAGGATTAGATCATGAAGCTATGTCATCTATAGTATTGTTCTTGTCTTGCTTATGTAGTCATGTATGTTTCCTATGATTAATTTCTCTTTACTTCCATATATTTATGCATGCATGTTGAGTTAGAATCCTTGGTCTAAGGACTTATGTCCTTGACTTAGTGATGTTCTACCTCGTTGCGATCCACTAGAGTATTTCTTCTAACTTTACCGCAAGCATGTTTGATTTCCATACTTCCGCTAAAGTGGGGGCTTAATGCATCATCTTGTATAGTTAGAAAATGATAGACTGGTTTAGCCTTTCGAGTAAGTGGTTTGGGGCACTTCCATGGTAGACTGGTTTAGCCTTTTGAGTAAGTGGTTTGGGGTCATATCAAGCACCTTGAATGGGTTCTTGACTTTGACCTGGCTTTCCCCCTGTTTTGCCTCTCTTTCCACTTCTTTCCATCTAGTTTTTGACATCCTAGACTGTAGATCTAAGGTCTTTAACCTCAGGTTCAGGCTCAAAATTTTGGGTCTATGTCGACCTTGACCTAGGTCAGGGTCGAGGTTGACATAGACGCAAAAGTTTAACCTTGACCTTAAGGTCAAAGACCTCAGATCTGCAGTCTAGGATGTCAAAAATTGGATGGAAAGAAGTGGAAAGAGAGGTAGAATAGGGGGAAAGCTAGGTAAAATTTAAGAAACCATTCAAGGTGCTTGATATGACCCCAAACCACATACTTAGAAGGCTAAACCAGTCTACCATGGAAGTGCTTCCATTTTCTGACTATACATTTAGCCCCCACTTTAGCAAGAGTATGGACTCAATGCAAACTCTTGGTAAAGGAGAATTAAATTCCCATTAGACCCATGCCCCTATAAGAGGACCTATATTAAATATAATTTAGGATTTGTCACTTCAGAAACCAAAACAGCCGACCCAGAAGCGGAAAAAATGAATTTTTGATGACCTCCAGTAGCCGACAAGTTTCAAGATTTGAAAGGGGGACCCAGGTCAAGGTCGATGTCGACATTGACCTAGGTCAAGGTCGATGTCGACATTGACCTAGGTCAAGGTTGATTTTGACCCTGACCTAGATCAAATATTAGAGAAAACACTTTCACATCTGAACCCGGGGACCAGTTTTAAGTTTAGAACCTCGATAAGCTCTGGATTTGAAAGCGGGGATCAACACCCAAAAAAGGTCTATGTCAACCTCACCCTTGACCTAGTTCAAGGTAAATTTCAACCCTAACCTAGGTCAGGGTCAACCTTGACCCTGACCTAGGTCAGGGTCGATCTCGACCCTGACTTGAGGTTTCAGGCAGGTCACCCGAAAGTGTCTGTGAGATTCCCAGGTCAGTCGAGGACCTAGGAAGGTGAGGGAATCTTCCAGAATGCTAGGATGAAGGCCTAGAGGCCTAGGAAAAGCATGATGAGGCCTAGGAGGACCAATACATAGGTCCTACTTAGAGGAAAGAGTCATGGAGAGGGACATCTAGGAGAATCCATAAGATCCTACCCTAATTTTGCTTAAACATGCAAAATCAAGTGCAGATGCATTCCTAAATGCAAATCTAATATGCAAGCATACTAAATGAAGGTGCTAAACCTAAAAAAATGGAATTTATTCCATTTTAAGATGATACATTTATCCCCCAATTTATCTTAGATATGCAACTATGTGAGTATGCAAGCTAAAGTAAGAAAACATCATAAAGTATAAAAAGGATTAGCCAAGTCCTCCATGCGGAGATCCTGCAAGAAACCATTAGTACCCACAACATGCAGTACACAAGGTTAATGAAAATCTGTAGAACACCTAAGTCTTACTATGATTCTTTTAAGAAGTGCATAGAGCCCCTTATTCCCCCCCCTCATTCGGCTTACTAATTCTTGAAAGGTGAAATAGGGTGATAAGGTTAGTTCTATACACTAAATATGAAGTCTATTGATAAGTCTTTTCCTAAACAAGTTAGAAGGGTCTTAAACCTTCCTAAACTAACTTAAGAGGTTAGGTATCTGAATCATGATTCCAACATCTCTAACGACACTAAAAATGGAGCTACCAAACTCAAGTTATGATGAGAAGAGTGAATGCCTATCTAAGTGCAATTGGAAGGGAAATTCAAATTTAACCTAAGTAATTTCAAATGAAACCCTAATAAAACCCTAATTTTGTCACTATAAATAAGTGAAAGAAAGACTTACCTCCTCATACTTAGATGCCAAGGAGAGAGGAATTTTGAGCGAGCCATATGGAGGTCATGAGAGAGCGCCTAGCTAGCAGACAGCCACTACCCAAGGTAGGTGTCCCATTTTATATGTTTGTGATTGAAAAATTCATTTTATATAGGAAAGGTCGACCCTGACCCATAAAGTTTGACCCTGACCCAGTTATGTCAACCTTGACTGGGAAGGTTTAGGTCTTTATGGGTTGAATGTCGACCCTGACCCACAAAGGTTGACCCTAACCCAAAAAGGTTGACCTTAACCCATAAAGGTCAACCTTGACCCATAAAGGTTGACTTTGACCATGTCAAGTGCGCACAGTAGTCATTTGATGATAGAGTACTGATAAGATTCTTGTTTGTGCTTAAATGTATAGTCAGAAAATGGAAGCACTTCCATGATAGACTGGTTTAGCCTTCTAAGTAAGTGGTTTGGGGTCATATCAAGCACCTTGAATGGGTTCTTGACTTTGACCTGGCTTTCCCTTGTTCTGCCTCTCTTTCCACTTCTTTCCATCCAATTTTTGACATCCTCGACTGCAGATCTAAGGTCTTTGACCTCAGGGTCAAGGTCAAAATTTTGGGTCTATGTCAGCCTCAACCCTGACCTAGGTCAAGGTCGACCTTGACCTTGACCCAAGGTTCAAATCTTGGGGTCCCATAGTTTCTGGATGTCGGTCTTTGCAAAAAGTTATTTCCCGCTTTCGAGTCGACTGTTTTGGGTTTCAAAGCGGTGATTCCTAAATTATATTTAACATAGGTCCACTTCTAGGGGCATGGGTCCAATTGGGATTTAATTCTCCTATGTAGGCCTCCTTAGAAGATTGTTCCCTAGTTTCATATAAAAGGAAGCCTTCTCCTCTCATTTTCCCTAACAAGGATCAAGTGAAAATAAGGGTGATCAAGTGATCGAATCAATCTAAGGAGCATTCTCAAATATCCTCAAGTGCAATTCAAGAAAGCTAAGGAGAAATATTTGAAGCAAGCTTCCATCCATTCTCAAGCACTCAAGCATCCATTTTCATGAAGGAGAT
>MU224521.1:1006330-1056593 GCA_018584345.1 Thuja plicata
CATGTTAAAACATTCCAAATCCTTTGTAGTGATTATGCTCATGACCATAGGATTTTAGCTAAATTGTTTGCTAGAAATTTTTGAGATAAAGCTTTACAATGGTATTGTTCTTTACCTCCTTATTCCAGTGATTCTTTTCCTAAACTTTCCAATGCTTTTATCCAACAATTTCAAAATAACATTGGTCCACAAGTTTCCTTATCCAATTTAATGCATTGTAAACAAAACATTAAGGAAAAATTGACTGATTTTATTGGTAGATTTAAGCATTTGTATGCTCATATTTCCTATCCTGGTTCTTATATTGATATTCAACATATGTTTATGTCAAATTTACTAAATGATATTAGAGATAAGATTATTCTTACTAAATTTACTTCCTTTCAACAACTATGTGCAACACTTCACCATTATCAATTACAAGTGAGTCAGTTTGAGAGCAACACTCCAATGGCTCCTGTTCCATTTGATAAGAGTGACAATGCTCCTAATCCTAATAAATTCCAGAAACCTAACAACTATGTTAAGATTAATAAATAGACGAATGTGGTTGCTGATCAAGTTGTGGTTACATCCAACAATGCCAATTCTGCATCCACTGCTTTCTGTATGAATCGTACATTTACTCCTCTCTCTGAAACTTTGCATTCTATAATGAGTAGGTTGTTAAGTGCTAGTATGATTACCTTGCCTCCTATTCGACCTCTTCTTCCCACCATGATAGCTTCAAAATCTTTTGATTCTAAAGCTTTCTGTCAATACCATCGCTAGAATGGCCATGATACCGAAAAATGTTACTCTCTAAAGCATAAAATTCAAGATTTAATTGATTCCAAGGCTTTGACTATTGATAATTTTGATGGTAATGGGAATAAAATTGTTTCTCCTCATAATCAAAACCTTCAAATCTATACGAATCCTTTACCTACACATGATACTAATACTATAGCTCAACCATCTTCTGTGGATATTGTTTACAATTCAAAGATGGATGATCTTAATCACATTGTGAATCATGTGGAGGGTGTTGTTTCATCTCAACCTATTGTTCAAGATTCTTCACCTTCACTTTCACTTCCAATTCTACCTAAACCTCAAAAAAATACTAAGGATAAGTGACCTAGGGAACTTTTAATTACCTTTGATGATTCTGAAATGATTAAGGCTCCCGATGGTCCCCTTTATATCTATGCTAGGATTGCTAAGATACCTACTTGTGGTTGTCTAGTTGATCCCACATCTCTAATAAATGTCATTACTGAGGAAAATATTTTTATGAAAGGACTACAACATGATTGTTATGATCCATTTGATGCATGGATCAAAACATGTAATGGTTTTCATTATCCTTCACTTGGTTCTATTAACTTACCTGTTGAACTTTGTGGTAAAGTTGTAGATACTACCTTCATCATTATTCCTACTTTTGATCAATTTGAAATAAAATTTGGTTTACCTTGGATAAATGCTATGCATGCTGTCGCTTCTCCCATTCATAAATGTCTTAAGTTCATTCATAATGGAGAAGTAAAAATGATTAATCATAGTTTGTATCAATCTTCTAGGCCTAGAGATTGTGTTGCTCTCGATTTCTTTTGGCCTTCATTACCAAATTCATGTCCTCCTCGCCCTGATCATCTCTTTCGCTCATACCAAGCTTACAAACATCACAAAATTGCTGAGTTAAGCATGCCTCGGAGAGATCCTAATCATGGAATTTTGCCTACTCCTTCCATACCTCCTTTATCAATTACTTCTAATTCTACTAATCAAACTTCTAATGTTTCATTACAACCTACTGAGAATCCTCTTATAGAACCTGTGAAGGAATCAGTGGTCATTTCTCCTAATTCTCAAAATATGTCAACCAAAGCTAAATGTAATAAATCTTCTAATGAACATCGTAAGAAGCATAGAGCTAAGGCTAGAGATTGTGTTTATGTTATTCATAACTCCTTATCTTCTTTTTCTCAACCCATGCCTGATGCGTTAGATGTTGATATTCACAAAGATGTTAAGATGAATGAGTATGATGATCCTATTTGCATCTTAGAACCCATTTCAATCAACCTTGATGAGGAGGACACTCTCGATGATCCTATTGATCTTAGTGATGAATATTAGACCATTGATCTTGATATTGATCTACCTCATATGCTTTCAACTTAGTTAATAATTACACCTAGTATTGAGCATTGTGATTCTCAAGAGGATCTTTGTTTGGAATTGGCTATCATTCCTACTGTATTGGATATAGTCCCTCTTGCAAGTTGCCCACCTTCCATCAATAACATAAACCAAGATGGAGAGGGTCGACAATGTGCTTGATAGGCTTATCTTTTATGGTACCCCCTTTTGTGTTTGCATGTTGTGTTGTGCTTCTCCCGTAATGTATTTTCTAAATGTTTGTTAGACTCTTTTATACGACCCTTGTTACTCCGTTGGTGCAAGGTGATAAAGGAATAAAACCTGTTATACAATTCATCTATATGTATCTTTACTTGTCTACATGTTGTTTCATGTTATGTTGTACTTGTGCTATTGTTCATAAATGTTTTCCTTGTATAATCTGCTTGGATCTATGACATGGTAGCACTAATTCTTTTTGGTCTCCAAGTTGTGGTCCAAAAATTATTCTTCTTCGTAGCCCTCAAGTTTTCTTTCCTCCATTGTGATTGTAGTTCTACTTTCTTTGGGGAATGATGTCAATTCATTTGCAATAATATCATATTTATATGTACATGTTATCTTATGATCATACTGACCCCACAGTAGGTAGATCCCTTCTGTGTTCTTGTGTATGTTTATGTTTTATTTCCCTTGAGTTGTCTTTGTTTGGGGTCATCTCGTAGTGGAAATGTAATCCGTAGAGTTTTTTTGTTTTCGTTAAAACCATTGCTCCTGTTAAAGTGTTAGCAATGAATTTAACATGGGGGCATACACTCTACTCACTTTTTGCACACACGCATGTTCAAAATAGTTTTCAAGACTTAAAATTTTTTTCCCTTTATGGATTAAAAACTAATCCTTAAAGCATGGTCATTTTACTTTTTAGGATCTCTTGATCCCTCCAGTTTAAAATTACACAGATCCCTTGATCCTGTGAGCTTTCAATTTACAATTTTTTTGATCCCTTTAAGAATGGATCTCCTTGATGGGTTGACTAGTGAGTAGCCACATTCACTAGGAAGTTCAACTCCATCTTTCCAGTTACGTTGTTTTCTTGTGTGGTTCACAATGGGACATAAGTTCTCATTGGGAAAGATAATCACACCCTCTCTCTTTCTCTCTCTTTAAAGTGGTATCTCTCTTATCGTGATCTTAGGTTTGATAAAGAATTAAGTCCCTTGGGGGCTTGAGTATTTTTTTTTCCTTCTTGATTCCAATAAGATTGTCTTTTCTCTATGATTTCCTTTACCAAGAGTTTGCGTTGAGTCCATACTCTTGCTAAAGTGGGGGCTAAATGTATAGTTATAAAATGGAAGCACTTCCATGGTAGACTGGTTTAGCCTTTTGATTAAGTGGTTTGGGGTCATATCAAGCACCTTGAATGGGTTCCTGACTTTGACCTAGCTTTCCCCCTATTCTGCCTCTCTTTCCACTTCTTTCCATCCAATTTTTGACATCCTCAACTGTAGATCTGAGGTCTTTAACCTTAGGGTTAGGGTTGAAATTTTGGGTCTATGTCAACCTTGACCCTGACCTAGGTCAAGGTCAACCTAGACCCTAACCTAGGTCAAGTTCAACCTCGACCTTGACCCAGGGTTCAAATCTCAGGGTCCCACATTTTCTGGATGTCGGTCTTTGCAAAAAGTTATTTCCCACTTTTGGGTTGGTTGTTTCGGGTTTTGAAGCGGTAATTCCTAAATTATATTTAACATAGGTCCACTTCTAGGGGCATGGGTCCAATTAGGATTTAATTATCCTATTCAGATCTCCTTAGAATATTTTTCCCTAGTTTCATATAAAAGGAAGCCTTCTCCTCTCATTTTCTCTAACAAGGATCAAGTGAAAATAAGGGTGATCAAGCGATCGAATCAATCTAAGGAGCATTCTCAAATATCCTCAAGTGAAATTAAAGAAAGCTAAGGAGAAATATTTGAAGCAAGCTTCCATCCATTCTCAAGCACTCAAGCATCCATTTTCATGAAGGAGATCCATTGGAGGCCATTGAAGGATTCAAGCCACATAGTGCCCTTTTGGTGATCTCTCCATCCGCCTTCTTCCAAGCCTCTTACAATTCAAGAATCCATTCAAGACTTGTTGTTGTAGGTATACAATAAATATATTGAAGACATCCTACATTCCACATTCCACACTTTGGTGCATACTTGTGGAACCATGGATTCAAATCCACCACAAGGACTTTTACAAGCAAGGTGAATTTGTTCATTTACTTTGTTTACATTTATACAATTTCAATTCAACTATAAGGTTAACTCCAAAACTTTGACCAAGGCAAACCCCTCCCCCACCACAAAAAAACCTTTTTTTCTTGTAGGTACAGGTTTGGGACTGGGGATTTGGACTCAGATATGGATACCCTTTTTGGCTTTCTTTCAAGCTCCGCGAACAGATTTTCTATCGAGGATGTGCAGGTCAGGGTTGGGATTATTGGGTTAGGGGTGATATTTGTGGGTCAAGGTCAACCTTTTCCACAAGATGGTGTTGGATCAGAAAAATATTTATGGGTTTTTTTCATCTCTGCGCTTCTGTTCCGGGTCATCATTTAGATTTTCCAGAAACAGTCTACAGACCTCAGAAAACAACATTTTCTAGATCTGCAATACTTTAAGGTTGGTTTTTCTTCTCATCCTTTTCAATTATTATAATCTATCATATATACATTTTCAATTAATAGAATTTAAGATCTCCTTCTTTTTTTTCATTTCCAAATGGTTGATTCATTTGTGCATTAATCCCTCTTTTGGGTTGATCAACTTGGATCTTTCATTTGTGCATTTGAGGATAAAAGTGGAATATATTATTTTCCTTTTAATACACATTTAAATAAAAACTTCAATTAAATGTAAAGTAGGTTTAAGGGAATTAATGGAACTAACATTAAAACACACATCCCCTTTTTCACCCTTCACAACAAAGTGGTGGAGATCCCTTTTTCCATCTTCACACATCTTAAAATGGAAGCACTTCCATGTTAAGAATGTT
This sequence comes from Thuja plicata, assembly GCA_018584345.1. NCBI lineage: Eukaryota > Viridiplantae > Streptophyta > Pinopsida > Cupressales > Cupressaceae > Thuja > Thuja plicata. The sequence goes on from MU224521.1 coordinate 1,011,500, forward strand.
TAGCCCTCCTTGGGGGATTGTTTTGACCACCATCATACCACCTCCTCCTTTCTACATCATCCCCTACTTCTGTGCCTATTTAGGACCCTGATTAGGCCTCTCTGGGCACCTTCTATCCCACATGGCATATTGTCCAGGGGTTCTGACCTTCTAGGTCAAGGTCAACCTCGACCTTGACCTAGGTTAGGGTAGACCTCAACCTTGACCTAGGTCAATTTTGACCTCAACCTTGACCTAGGTCAAGGTTAACCTTGACCTTGACCTAGGTCAGGGTCGACCTCGACCTTAACCTAGGGCCCCCTTTCAAATTTGGAAGCCAATTGGCTGTCAGAGGTCATCAAAAGTTCATTCCCCGCTTCTGGGTCGGTTGTTTTGGGTTCTGAAGTGGAAAATATTAAATTATATTTAATATAGGTCCTCTTCTAGGGGCATGGGTCTAATTGGAATTTAATTCTCCTATGTTGGCCTCTCTAGAAGATTGTGCCCTAGTTTCATATAAAAGGAAGATTTATCTTCTCATTTTCTCTAACCATGAACCAAGTAAGAAGAGGTGATTAAGTAAAAAGTTAAAGCATCCATTGTTCTACATGCTATCAAGATTTAAAAGTGTTCAAGCCTTCCTCTCAAGCATTCAATTTCTCCATTGAAGATCAAGGATTCAAGCTTTCAAGCCTTTGAAGGGATTTTGTTCAAACATTCAAGATTCATCATTCAAATCCTAGATCTATCCATCATGGTGGTGTGATCTTCCTTCAAGATCCTTTGTGCATCCTCAAGACTCATTCATTATTCCTTCAAGATGGATTCCAAGCATGCAATCATGGAGTTTTATGGTTTCTATTATGTCCAAGCTTTCATATTTTCATACTTACTTACATTCAAAATACAATTGCATATCTATTTGAATATCATAGCTTCGTTATTAAATTTACTTCTACTACTTGATAGCATTATTTATTTCAATTATTTATTTCAAGGTTAATTCCTAAATCGGGGTTTGACTAAGGAAAACCCCTCCCCCACCAACAAACAAATCTCTTTTTCTTGCAGATACAGGTTCGGGACTGTGGATTTGAACTCAGATCTGGATACCCTTTTCAGCAAACTTTCAGGATCCACGAACAGATTTTTTGTCAGACCTGTGCAGGTCAAGGTCAAGATTACTGGGTCAGTGGTGACATTTGTGGGTCAAGGTTGACCTTTTTCTCAAGAAACAGGCTACAGACCTCAGAAAATAGCATTCTTTGATCTGCAATATTTCAAGGTTAGTGAATTTCTCCTATCGATTTCAATTTAAATCCTTAATCATTCTAAATCTATCACAAATTTACATTCATTCACACACATTTTAAGAGGGAAACCTAGGATCTCCTTCTTTATTTTTATTTCCAGTATATTGATTCATTTATGCATTGATCCTTTTTGGGTTGATCAATTTGGAAACTTCCTTTGTGTATTTGAGAATAAAGGGGAATGTCTTATTTATCCTTCCATTCTAAACATTAAATGTAAGGTGATAAGTGATTTGAGTATCAAAACACTCTTATTCTATTAACATCATTTTTTCTTCCTTACAAATGATAATCATCAATTCTTATTTATATTTTAACAATCCATCTTCTCACAACTGAGTACACAGGACATGATCTCGTGATCCTGCCTGAAACAAAGACCTTGCAACTTTGATCATGAGATCACAGGGACCATTGATATCTGCATGAATATAACTGCTTGAACACTCCCATGGCTTTATTAACCATCAATCACCTTTACAATTTGAATAAAAGATCTCCGCCGATTTTAACCACATGCCAAAAGATGGAGACTTTAGTTGCACGTTATTTAACCTTGGATTTATCGGCATTAAAAATGAATTTTATCCTTGTCCATATATCCAACCAATAATCCATCACCCCCTATTATCCACTTTGTCTTATTTCTAAGTTGTTTGCATTCCCAGAACACATCGCATAATCGCGTGATCCCGGATGAAATAAAAACTTTGTAGATGTGAACACGTGATCACAGGGACTGTTGATCTTTGCAGTTCTTTAACAACCATACGACCCTTTGATTCTGATGTAACTTTACACATGGCATGATCTCATTATCCCACCCATATTATACATCCTACAACTTTCCTCGCAAGATAGCAATGACCATCGATTGCTTCCAAGGTTTACTTATCTGACTTCACCAAAACTTTACACCTGGCATGATCTTGTTATCCCTCCCATATTATTTATTGTGCAAGTTTTTTCACAGGATAACGATAACTGTTGATTTTTGTAGTGCTTTACCATTCTCAATCCTTCTAACCATGTAGAATGTTACACACATCATGATCTCTTTATCCTTCGCATAATATCCGTCGTGGAACTTTATTTACAAGATAAAGATAACCATTGATTTTCAGCATGTGAAAAAATATTGGCTCATTAGTAAATTGGTCTTTAATCAAGTTGATCACCAAGGTAGGAAAGGTGGCATCTTTTCGTTATCCCATGACCAACTGCTATGTTTGGATGACATCATCATGAGATTGCAATAGCCATTGATTTACTTTGATCTTGCTCGGTGCTTTATATTATTTGGTTTGTTGAACAAACCACCCATAGCTTATTTGACACGACTTTGACCATTCGACCGCTAACTAAAGTCAAATAATTTATTGAAAGTATTCCAACTTTAGTCAGATGAAATACTCTCACTTCCATGGATGCACATCAACAAGGTTATCTTTAGTGTCGACCATGAAATCCTTCCTCCTATACATGAAAAAATCTACAGTAACTATTCTTATGTTGAAACATCATGGTAGCATGAAAATACTAAGGAAAATATACAATAAAGATATTAAAAAAAATAGAAGGATAATAATATAAGTTGGAAATTTATGGTATAACAATACACTAGAAAAATTTTGGAGTGTGGATTTTGTTTTCTCTCGAATGGGTTTTCCCTACACAATCACCATGTTGTGGTTCTATTTATGTTTTTTTTTTGAGTTTCTATAACTATTGTAAAGATCTAAAATATTTTGCATAACCTACCTCCCAAGGTTAGTATAGGAGATTGTTTCATTACCTTAACTTCCCTTCACCAAATTAGAACCCATATTTCTTAGTAAAATTCTAAAACCCAAAGCTTAAGGAAAGTATTATAAAAATCTACCATAACATGTCATAGTTATCCTTCCAAATTACGCACTATAACTTTTCTTATTCAAAACCTTTTAGTGAAATTTCATAAGTAGGTGAATATGTTGGGATTAATGGGAGGTATGTATTGAGAGGGGAGGGGTGAATTAGTACCTCTAAAACTTTTGTATCCCTTTTATCATTTAACCTTTGTAATCAATTGTATATCCATTCAATCTGATCTATACTATCTTGATGTGAGTTATATCAAATCATAACATTAACATACATGTGAACATTCATAGAAACATTCATGAAAGTAAATTGACACATAACACAAGATATGATATCGCAAAAAACTATTGTGAGGAATTAAAAACTGCGGTGGGGATGGCACCCACAAAATCTTCACTATCTGTAGATTGGAAGGGGCTGGTTAAGGCTTACAATTTTGATCACTTCTGATGATATACCCTGTTAACAGTATTGATGGAGACTTGTTAAATTCTACTCTATTAAGAGCTTTAGCAACACTGTTGAGTGTACACTTGGTTAAGAGATTTGTTGTTGGACTATTAAATCCACCTTCCTTGAAAGGATTTTTACACTTTACTCCACTTGTTAGAATGATAGAAAATTACAAATTGACCTGGTAAATGCAATCTCCTATTGTTGATAAAGATCCAATTTAGTTTACATGAAAAATATTATCACCTAATTGTGATTGAATAATACCTCTGATTATTGGTATGCTCTGTTCCTTGTTATGATAACCAGATTCACCTTTTGTTGTCCCTATTCTTGAAACTCTCAATCTAATCCATAGATGTGCTCATTTGATTCATTCATGTTCTCCTCTCTCTTCACATTAATAATAATGAATGATTGCATCATCTATTTATATATGGATTGACTTCATCAAGTTTCGATAAAAACAATGTTAACTCTAAGATCAGGTTTATAACTTGTACCTAGATCTCCTAGTCTATGTGTTTTAAATCAGTTAGACTAATTAAAGCACTTACATTCATGTATCTTGTCCCTAAATAAATGGATTTAAAAACAAATAAATATCCTATAAAAATAATACACTTGATTTATCTGATGTGGAAGTCAGATCCACTTTTTGCAGGTTGCAACTAACTTTCGGTTCTGTCTGTCGGTCATGCTTGACTGTCCTTCAATTTTGTTGTGTCGGTTACACTTTAACTATCTTGTTGGTCTGCACTGCATCTTGCACCTCAGGTTCCTTTGTTGGTTTACTTTATACTTAGTCATCTTTGGTGATCTCTTAATATCTAATCTTTGGTTTACTTAGTCCTGTCTTTCAGTGTATGCTTACCGAAAGTGTTGTTTGCATACTAATGGAAAATTAATGTCATCAATCTCCCCTTTGACATTAGTATCAAAAATTGATATGTAAAAAATACTAACAAAATGTTAAGTATATAGAACATATATAATCTTTAGTCATTTAATGACTCCCCCTACATATATGCCGATATATCTGTACATATGATGTCTTTCCTTATACATATCATTTTCCCATATGAATATACATATACATATTTACCATTTTCCCATCTGAATGAATGAATGAATACATATCATTTTCTCTTTTTGTATTTTGTACTCATATCATTTTCCCCCTTTTTTGATATTAAGGGAAAAGGTCTTTACCTTTAGAGCTTATCAAAAATGTGGGAGTGTGAAGACTTTATGTCTTCCATCATTTTCTCCCATTGTTCTTTGACGTTCTCTAGATCCATGTGCTTGATTATGATCTTTGAGTGCATGTCATAGATGTTGTCTGCTACAGACATCTTGGGAGTTGCTATCAGTTGCCTTGCTCAACTAATGTGTTCTTGGAGCAGTGTAAGATTCGGTAGAAGTTGAGCTTGGAGCTCGGTTACTTCTTCCCTAAAGTGTGTTTCTGCCTCCCATAGTTCTTGCCTTAGTCATTTTATCTCTATTATCTTCTCATAATGTAGTTTGACTACATTGTCTCCATCGATGGTTAAGCTTTGTGCACTATTTGCTAGATCTGTATCCAACTTTGCAATGTTGTCACTATTTTCTTTAGTAAACTTTTCTATTGTGCTCAATTTTTGTATTAAGGTTATAGATTCATATATTATTGGATCTAATTTAGTGATGAATTCTGATAGCTTTACCTTATTTACTACCACTCCTTGGCTGATGTTTTCAATGAGCTTTTGTTGGTACTTCATCTCGTCTCTCTCCTCTATTGCCTTCTCAGCATCAATATTCTGAGTTGTGGCTGTGTCGGTGAGGATGGTTAATTGATCAAGTATGGGCTTGTTCTGATCAATATAAACATCAGGCACAATTTGAGGCAAAATGTCTCGTGTAGATGGGTCACACTTTGGTATTTCAATGAGTTCATTCAGGCTGACCTCTAACTTGTTCTTCTTTGATTTCTTCTTCTTCTTCTATGAATCACTAGAATATAATACCATTGCCAATTTCTCGGCCTTCTCTGTTGTGCTCGATGAAGTGACATGTTGTGCCTTTTTTGCTTCTTGGCATTGGTTTCATCTTTTCAGGTGTCTGTAGACATCTCCACATTCACCTTGAAATCATCAATAGCACACTTGTCAGTTTCCTCATGAGTACCATCTTTAGGTTTGTCTCCTTCATCGGTGTCCTTTGCTTCATCAGTCTTGGTTTTTGCATTCTTGTCTTGTGTATCTGCATCCTTTTCTTTATCTCCTCCAGTAACCTTATCAGTGTCACTTACATCTTGATTATCTTTGATGTCTTTCTGACCATCGGTGTTGTCTTTTTTGCTTCTTCCCTTGCATCCTTGGTAGTATGTTTCTCAGATGACTTGCTTGATTCTTGCAGTATATTGATAGCTTGTATCAATATTGGCATGTTGCCTGGAATATTCACTTGTGCAGTATCAACATTTGTGTCCTACTCATCATTTTTTCCTTTGCAATAGTGACATCTTCATCTTTATTCACTTCCTCTGCTGGGTCATCGGTAATGTCTATGACATTTGTATCCACAATGTTGTTATTTGTTGTATCTGGCCATGATTCATCTGCAACATCTGCAGTCTTGTTGCTGGTTGTATCATTTTCTTCTTTATCTTACTCAATAGATGTGTCATCTTGAATTGCCTTGTCAACATCTTTTTGTTGAAGGTCTTTGTCGGGGCTTTCCTCTTCAGTAGGTCTATTCATTATCTTACACCATTTCTTATGGCTATCCTGTTCAAGATCTATAATCTTTCCTTCATGAAATTTATATGCTCTCAGCTTCGGTGAGAACTCCTTTTTGTACTTCTCCATCATTTCATCTATTTCTACCTTCTTTGATTCAGGTGGCATGAGATAAACTAGTACTCTTTCTCTTATTTCTTTCTCATTCTTCAAAGAAAATGTCCAATGAGAGTATAGTCTATCCAAGAGTTCCCTTAGTACATAACTTCCTTCAAACGAAATTAGTACATATTTAAACTTGTACATTTTAGCTATGATGGTATCCTCTACTTTATTCTGATCTTCTGGGTCTAACTTCAACCATCTTCTTATCTTTGAATCTGATATAGATCCAAAGTTTGCAATAGATTTGCATATGTCATCAATAGATTCAGGAGGTTTTACTTTGACACTTTTTGCCTCTAGAGCTTCGTCCTTCTCGATGTCTTCTATATCCTCTCAGATTCTTATGAATTTCCTTCCTCTTTTGTTTTTCCCTCTCTTCGGTGTGGGAGCTTTCCTCTTGTAAGTCCTGACCTTTCCTTTCTTCAATGGTGAAGGATTGGAATCCTTTGATGTTTGGCTTCTTGTCCTAGAAGTAGTTGTTGTCCTTGGCTTTTTAGTTGGTGGAGGAGGTGGTGAATCTGACTCTATTTCCTCGGAGTCATCCTTTTCTTTATCTTTATCAATAGATAAATGTTCTTTGGTTTCTTCCTCCTTTTAAACTTATTCATTCTATACAGCTTCTTCCTTGGTTGCCAACAGTATCTTTTTCAGATTCTTCACCATCTTGTCCTTCTTTCTGACAATTTTCTTAACAACTAGGCCAGATTTGATTCTTTTCTTGGCCTCTTCATATGTTCCAAATTTTGGTTGTTTCTTATCCAATGGTTCATTGATCAAGGCATCAATTACCTTAGTTGCAAGATCAATGTTGATCTCATACTCTAATGGTTCTAACCATGTTGTCCTTGGTACATCAGGCTTAATGTATGTATTGTTTGTATCAACCATGAAGCATATCTCATCCTATACTTTTCAATGAGTTTCTCGGGGATTCTTACCCTCTTTTGCATTTGGTCTTTGAATACATTGAATTACTCATCCATGACTATCTCAAAGTTATCTCCCAGTGTAGCTATGTGCTCACTGATTTGCATGGTGACCAGTTTGGTGCTATCCCATTTAACATCTCCAACTAATGGGAATGTTTCTTGAAAATAAAATAAAATACACATTATTAGTGAGCCAAACTTACAAGTGTTTGATTTTGAATTCCTGATAGTCTTTAGATTGTCTTTCAACTGATTCAGGAGTAGTTTAGATACGTCCAATTATGTTCCCTTCTTCACAATTTTGAACATTGTGTCCATTGCACCCGATGCTATGATGTTCAATCTTCTTTCTTGGAGGAATTTGTATCCTAGAACGCATGCACCAAACTTGATCTCATCATCAGTTATTATGGTAAATTTTAGTCGTCTTCCATCCCATTTGGCTCCTGTCATCTTCTCGGTCTCGCCCGTTGGTCGATGCTTGAGTTCCTTTACTTTCTCAGTTATGGGGTAACCGGTGACCGCATGTATACCATCTTGTGTTATCACCTTTGGTTCATCAAAACATAGCTTGCTGTTATGTATTCAGCTTAGTGCTAACTAAATCCATTGGGTTTTGAAAACCTTTAGGAACATTAGGGCATTTGTGAGCCCTTTTGCTTCAATGTGCTTGTGTTTGTCTTTTAGTATTCCATCTTCGTTACACAACTTCTTATAAGCTTCTTCAACCTCTAAAGCTCCTATTTCTGTAATCTTGCAGTGTATGAAAGATCAAACATCTTCCACAAGTAAAACCCTAGCTGGTATGCGTGAAAATGCTCCAGCGTCATTAGGTTGTGAGGAAAACTCAAGATGGATCTTGTAATTAGGTTCCTCACACGCCAAATTCTTGATGAGTTTGAACTCATCCTTCTTTGCATTCTTGGATTTCACAGTTCAAGATGTTGAGGCCACTTTCAATTTTAGGGCTTCCTGCATAATGCGTAAAAATAGAGTTGTCAGTCTTGTAAAACTTACTGTATACCCTTGCAATGATTCTTGATCTGCTAGGAGTGTTGGTGGTCAAGTCGTGGTTGCTATGTGACTTGGTTGATTTCTACTCAAAGATCACCTTGGTCGCTCTACTCTGGGTGTCGTGAACAAATGAGTTGTTTTGTTTCCCTATTTATAGCTAATGCCCTAAAATGTGTCATTAATTCTTACCAACTCCTCAGTGTATGAAGACAGAGTTTCTCGGTGAAGACTTTACTTTCCTTAAGTGACAACATAACATTTTGGAGCAGTCGTTAATTCACTTTCTTTTACCGATAGGTTTTGGTGTCACTGACAACTTGTTCATTTGCTTGTTTATTGACGAGGCTCGGTTTATACTTAGCAACTTTTCTTTTAACCAACGCTTCTCGATAAGTGTAGGCAGTCTCAGTTTTGAGTGTATACCGACGGGTTTCGGTATATATGCCTAAAGCAAAGTTATCATAGATTTTAACAAGTAATACCATGATACATCTTTCTTATGCTAATTTTGCATTTATATCAACATATTATGGAACTGATGTAAAATGATAATTTAGGTAATGCAGTTCCATACTTACTTGTTTTTCTTAGGTGGAGGTGGTGATGTCACTAGATCCATTAGATGGGGTGTCACCATTTGCATTTCTCATTCCAGCTTCATCATTTTTTGAAGCTTTTCTCCACATTTTGTCTCTAGCCCTCTGGATATCTTCAATGGTGTTTCCATTGGGATGTGTGCTTGTCTCTGTCATTCGGTCTCTGCAGTCTTTCTTGAGATGACCAACTTTGTGACAGTGTAAGCTTTCCATTCTGGGGTTAGTCTAGCCTCTAGACTTTCTATTCCACTGTCTCATATAGTTTATAGTAATGTGACCATATCTTCCACATGCTATACAATTTGTCCAAGTATTGTAGTCCCATACATACTGATTGCCGACTCTCTTCGGTTGATAAGGAGTTTCTTGACCTTTAGGCTTCCATGCTTGCATTTTCTTTTTCCAGCATTCAAGAGTTGTGTGCCCATTCATTTTGCATGTAGGACAGTACTTGTCCATGTAGGTTTCCTTCTTTGGTTGTTTCATCTGAGACTTACATTCATATGCTTTATGTCCTTTCTTATTACATTTATAACAAAATCCTATGAATGAAGATGTAGATTTAGGAATACCTTTCATTTTGCCTCTGCATACATTTGATGTATGGCCTTGCTTTCCACAGTGATTGCGTGTAAGGTTTCTTGGTCTTGAATTTGTATAAACATTATTTGGATCAGTTTGATTTGATGATTCTCCATTCTCGGTAAAACCTAGACCGGTATTGTTGTTGACTCTCCGTTGTCCTTCAAGAAATTCATTCATTCTTTTATTGATCTCTTCAGCTTTCTTGATAATTTCATTATGTTGTTGCTAAATTCTTATTTCTTGTTTCAAATTTTCATTCTCATCCCTCAATTCACCGATAGCTTCTATTCTTTCAATGAGTTCAACATTTAGTCTGTTTTCTTCTTGACTCATAAGAATAATCTGATTTGTAATCTCTTGGTGATACTCTGTAAGTCTTTGTATTTCAGACTCTTTTTCTTGTAGATTTTCTGTGTTCTTTCTTCTATCATCAATAGCTAGTGTTCTTTCTTGTTCAGCCTATCTAGCATTGTTCATGACATCAATCATTCTTACCATCTGTCTCTCTTGATCGATTTGTAGAGATTTAACTTGTCCAGCCAGATGTAGATTGATTTCAGTTAGGCTTGTGATGCTTTCTTCTGATGTATCTGATGCTTTTCTTGTAGTTGATCCTGAAGATTCAAAGAAATCTGGTATCTCTTCCTCGTGATAATCTGTCTCATTGCAGCGAGATGTCATATTCTTTCTTTCATCTAGCAGCTATCTCATGTTGATTCTATCTTCTTTATACTGTTCATAGAACATCTAAATTTCAAGCTTTTTATTCTCAATATTTTTATCAAGTCTATACTTCTCCATTGTATGATCTTTTCTCTTAAGCCTTTAAGATTTCCAAGAAGAGACTTAGCTCTAAAACCAATTGTTGGGATTAATGGGAAGTATGCACTGAGAGGGGAGGGGTGAATCAGTACCTCTAAAACTTTTGTATCCCTTTTATCAATTAACCTTTGTAATCAATTGCATATCCATTCAATCTGATCTATACTATCTTGATGTGAGTTATATCAAATCATAACATTAACATACATGTGAACATTCATAGAAACATTCATGAAAGTAAATTGACACATAACACAAGATATGATATCATTGAAAACTCCTGTGAGGAAGTAAAAACTGCGATGGGGATGGCACCCACAAAATCTTCACTATCTGCAGATTGGAAGGGGCCGAATAAGGCTTACAATTTTGATCACTTCTGATGATCTATCTTGTTAAGAGTATCGGTGGAGACCTGTTAAATTCTACTCTGTTAAGAGCTTTAGCAACACTGTTGAGCGTGCACTTAGTTAAGAGATTTGTTGTTGGACTGTTAAATCCACCTTCCTTGAAAGGATTTTTACACTTTGCTCCACTTATTAGAATGATAGAAAATTACAAATTGACCTGGTAAATGCAATCTCCTTTTTCTGATACAGATCCAATTTAGTTTACATGAAAAATTTATCACCTAATTGTGATTGAATAATACCTCTGATTCTCGGCATGCTCTGTTCTTGGTTCTGATAACCAAATTCACGTTTTGCTATCCCTGTTCTTGAAACTCTCAATCTGATCCATAGATGTGCTCATTTGATTCATTCATGTTCTCCTCTCTCTTCACATCGTTAATAATGAATGATTGCATCATCTATTTATAGATGAATTGACTTCATCAAGTTTCGATAAAAACAATGTTAACTCTAAGATCAGGTTTACAACTTGTACCTAGATCTCCTAGTCTATGTGTTTTAAAACAGTTAGACTGATTAAAGCACTTACATTCATGTATCTTGTCCCTAAAGAAATGGATTTAAAAACAAATAAATATCCTATAAATATAATACACTTGCTTTATTTGACGTGGAAGTCAGATCCACTTTTTCTGGGTTGCTACTGACTTTTGGTTCTGTCTGTCGGTCATGCTTGACTATCCTTTGCATTTGTTTTGTCGGTTGCACTTTAACTGTCTTGTCGGTCTGCACTATATCTTGCACGTCGGGTTCCTCTGTCTGTTTACTTTATACTTAGTCATCTTTAGTGATCTCTTAATATCTGATCTTCGATTTTCTCAGTCTTGTCTTTTGGTGTATGCTTACCGAAAGTGTTGTTTGCATACTAATGGAAAATTAATGTCATTGGAATATTCTTGGTAAATATTTGTAACTCCCTCTCACAATTATCTTATGCATCATCGATGCTCTTAATTTCTTGAAGTGTGAGCATAACTTATAAAGGCTATAATATTAAATTTAGATCTTGATCAAGATTATTTTTATAAATTGAAGATATCAAAGAGCTCCATGTCAAATTTGAAATTCAATTTAGTTGGTTAAATCTTATTTTAGTATTTCTTTGGGGGAAAGAATGAATTGTATAGTCTAGAAATTTTATTTCAACATTAGGAAGTGAGATCAATACACTTTTTCTAACAAGCTCAAATTTGAAGATTTGGAGCTAATGCCAACATGGGTGTCATATTACAAGGGTGGTAATATAGCTATATAATTGTAAACCTTGAATATCCCTAGAAGAGCCTAGGTAACATATATAGGTGGAGGTGAGTGCATAATCTCAACCTATTAGTTCTGTATCCTCTCACATATCTTTATCTTTGTTTTTCTTGCATAAACACGAAGAAAAGACAATTATATGATTCCAATATCAATAAAAAACAATGAAAAATAATAAAACTAATGAAAAACAATAAAACTAATACCAAAATGAATCTTAATAGCAGGGATTGGTCTTTTCAACCATTAGATCAAAACCATAGGTTTCTACATCATTGGATTAATCTTATGGGCCAACGTTGCAATTAGTGGATTAAATCTATGGGTCAAAATAAATTCTAAAATGATCCTTTATTACATTTTGAAAAATATAGCCATTTTTCATAAATTTATTCAAACGAACAAAAAAAAGATCAAAATGTTAACTTAGTATGTCCAAATGCTTGCTTTACTCAATATTCACCATATCACCTCATGTGGTAACACAACTCTATTGCTACATCATCAACATAAATTGCGATAAGGGGCTACAAAATATAAAAAGTAGAAATCACAAGAGTGATAGTAAAAATGGAAGTCGGTTTCCATTATTCACCACCTTATTTACAACTTGGAACTGATTATCAAATAACACATTATGAGTCCTTTAAAACTAAAATTTGTATTCTACCAATCACATTGATGATGACAAATGACTTAAATTTTCAGCATTTTCTAATTTCATTCATTTATTATGCTCCTTATCTTATGATAACAACATTTGTGACACATGGCACCTATTGCCAACCACATTGATTCAAGATGTTGATTTATAAATCCCAAAATAGTGTTGTAAATTGTAACCCCCTTATAATTTAACAGTCCTTTTTGGGACATTTCTTTAATGTGCTCACTCATAGCTCATTTTAAGCCTATTTTTGGCCTTGTCACAACCAAATTGTCATCATATTCTAATGAGGTGACCAATCCTATGTCCTAGGACCTTCTACTCTACAACCATCCTTCTATTCTTCTTTTCTAGGTGGACTAGGGTGCCTAGTGCCATATTCCCTCCAAAAAGGACCTAAAATCAAATGTGTGCAAGGGTCAATTATGACCATTTTTTATCTAGTCCCTGATATTTTGATATGATAGTTGGAAGTTGACCTAAAATAGGAAATACCTTAAGAACCCTATATAAAGGCATCATCTCTAATTTATTTTCACCTAAGTATCATTGAGATCATTCGTCATCCTAGATCAAGCATTATTTAGTAAGTGTCTTTAGATTTGAGTATTATAGAGCAACAAGCTACAACAACCTACATTAAAGTATGTTTTCATGATTGATCTTGTTATGTCTTTCCATGTCATATTATTGCATCAATCTTTGAGGGACTTATCCAAAGAGCATTGCATCACCACCATTATCAAGCCTAAGGTAATGTCATTTCAATTCAACATTTCATTTCATATTTAGCCTTTTCTCTATTAGGCGTAAGCTCTCTTTCCTAATCAATCATAGCTATAGTGGAGGTCAACACCTACTCGAGGTTTGAGTTAGGTAAGCTCCCCTATACTAGTGACGATCTTTCTCTCTTATAGAATGACATTACCGACCACATGAGAAAAGCTTTGGCCACTAGAAATAGTAGCAAGAATAAAAGCGAGGTTGGAATCAACACCCACGACACCAACAATAGCAAACAAACTAGCGCTAGGTAGAGCAACACCAACAAACTCACCTAATAGTGGGAGGTAGTATCAAAGGGGAAGAACATGCCAAAGGAGGAGAAGGTCGACCTGGCATTGCACCATGGCCACATAGAAACAAAAAGGGGAATCATACACTAAAGGACGAGAAGCTTCACCCAACAACACTCCATGGTCATCTATAGGAACATGCATTTGAATCACCAACACTCTATAGAAATACAAAGGTAATAGATAGAAGGGACATCATGAATTGAGAGGTATAAAACTAAAACTACCACAATATTACAAATGAACTAAGAATCATATTCAATATGAATCAATATTCTAGATAAAATAAATATAAATATAATTTTTTTATTTTGTAAAGTACCTATAACTAAATATTAGAAAACTATAAAACATCATATACCAAGCTTTTATATATAATTTTCATTCAACTATAATTAACAAAATAATAAATAAAGATATCACTCTCACCATTTATAATATTATCAATTCAACTATAATAAAAGAACATCAATTAAAAATCTTTAAAGATCCATTAAAATATTTTATGTGAACTCGTGAAAACCATCATCACTAACAACTTAGTGGTAATAATATCAATCAATCATAAGTGATAATAATATCAACCTATATGATTGATGTAACCATTATAGATAAATTAAAAATATATCATTACATGGGAAGAAAAAAAAGCTAATTTGATGCAACAAAGTGTATTAAATGTAAAAGTCTCACCTAGCTCAAAGATATTATGGGATGTGAGTTAAGGGAAAGATCTTAAAAAACCTAAACACGTGCTCTTGACAACTTTATTTTGAAACATTTATTACAACCTCTAAGCAGATTTGAAGTTTCAACATTATTACCGCATACCGATTATTTTAAGTTTCATATAATTTCGTCCAAGCACATAAATAAAATACAATTTATCATTTTAAGATGTATTCATGTGTTTTGGAATTGCTCACGTACAAGTCAATACTCTTTTCATTTAATTTTTGTGTTGCCTGTTTTGAGAAAAAAATCTTTCCAATCTAAATTTAAAATGAATTATATAGAGAATAAATTTAAAAATATTTTTTTTTTTTAATATTTTCTAAATTTAATTTATTTTTTATATAATTTATAACTATTTTATTAAAATATTATTTAATTTAAAACGTTAGAATTTGAATTTAATTGTATTTAGGGTAAAATGAATTTACCATGACTTATAGTTTCTTTTAGATTATATATTTTTAATGGATTCCTTTAATTTCCAATCAATCAATTTGATGTTATGTCAATTAATATTCCAACCATTCAAAATAACCTTCAATCTTCTTATTAATCTTACTATCAACTCAACCAATGTCTCATATATTATTTCTATTATTTTCTTGACTAGTTTAATATTTTTCTCATGTTTAATTTTGAAATTTTGCAAAAATAGTATTATGTAATTTTATCATGTTTCCACTAATTTTTCTTGAAATTGTTTGATATACTCTCTAAAAATATTGTTTACTATTAATACAAATTCAGGTGTTATCATCTCTATCTAATTTTTGTTTTGTATTCATATTAAAAATAACAAATATATATTTAATTTTATAAATCAAATTTTATTTTGAACTTTTAAACCAAATAATCATTCATATTTATTCAAACAATAAAACATTTAAAAGTATTGAAAAGATTTGATTACAAAAATGAGTAAAACTAAAGCTTTCAAAATATGATTATATATTCACCATCATTGATCATTGGTATGATTCAAAATCTGAAAATATGATTATATACACACCACCATTAATATGATTAAAGATTTGAAAATATGATTATATATACATCATTATTAATATAATTTTTATATGAAATAAAATCTCAATAAAATAGACTATGAGGCAATCTACTTATGACACCATCATTGAATTGATTTCTATGATTTTCTAAGAGTAATCATATTTTTTAGTTTCTCATTTATATTCTACATTATTACTATCTCTTGATTCCTTTCTTATATATGACTCCATCTTTAATGGCCTTTTATTTGACTAAATATAATACACTTAAAACACATCCCTAACAAACTTTAAATATTATAATCATCCAAGATTAATTTCAATTTTAAACACATCTCTAACACTTATATAACTTCATCTTTATAACCTTTTATTTGACTTAGTATAGTACAGTTAAAACACATCTCAAACAAACTATAAATTTATTATAATCATCCATGATTAATTTGAATTTTATACACATCTCTAACACTTTTCAAATCTCTAACTTTTTTAGGTGCAAGATATAATAGTTTACATCCAAGATAAGTTTAGGCCCTTCTTGATTAAGAAGCCAAAACTTAAAATAATATCTCTACAAAAGTGTAACATGCTTTTTCCATTGGTTGTACCATTTTAACTGGCAAGTACTAGAGTCTACATTTATTTTCATATGCTTCCCTAATTTTTAAAACACCCCTTGTCTATAAACTTGTGTTCATAACATATGTCTATCACGTGCTAGGACGAGATCCCTTTTTCATGGTTCAAGATTGATGGCTGACTTTAGTGTTTGAATTAATAAAAGAAAATCTGGCATCAATTATAAAGACAAGAAATCCAATTACATTAAAAAAATTAAAAATATAACTTTTTTTTAATTGAAGAATGTCAAAATAATAAGAAATTACATTAAGAATAACAGTGTAAAAGGAGTTGTAAATAAGAAGTCAAAAATCATTGTGAATACGAATATAAACCACTGTCAAAACTAAAACATAACTTATTCATAACTTTAAATTAAAAAAATGGAGTGAATAATGAGAAAGAGAACAATATTAATGTTTATAAAAAGTTGAGATTATTTTTAAGGATTGTATAATTATAATAAAAGTATATGAGAATAAGGATGTCTTTTAATGTTTTATGTGTCTTATTGTATTTATATATTTGTTATGAGATTATTTCTTACTTAAGTTTGAAGAAGAAATAAGGCGAATGAAAAAAATATTTTTTGAAATGAAAAAATGATAAAGATTTGTTAATTTTCTTTATTGAAAGAAGTAAAACGAATTTACAATTTAGTGAGAAACATTAGTATAAAGAATTACAAGGGCCAAAACATGAACAAATCATAATGTAACACCCTTCTAACCCTAACATGAACTAGTAGGTATCATGATCTTGAATTTATATTTTATGCTAATCGGTTGAGACTATGGGACGTGAGATCTTTCTATGTTCCCTTTTCACATATGTTAGCATGATATTGCAATAAGTGTCTATGTAAGGGTAATTATCTAATCTATTTTGGTAGCCCAAATGTAATTGCTTCACATTCTAATATTTGATGATGTCATTTTCATATGGACATAGTGATGCTATTAGATTTATTGCTTATGTTCGATATCACCTATCCTCATGTATTTTTCCCTTTTGGTACATGTGTGTGTTCCAAACTTCTCAAGACAATGAATTATTGTGATAGAATAATTATCATGTTTTGATGGCAGTTGGATGTTGATTTATGTTCTGGATGGATACAATTATGTTGACATGATCTTCACTTATGTTTCTTTCTCTGACTATGATTATGATCTATAATGACTATGATATATGCTTATGATTTTATATGAATATACTCTATGTTTATATTATAGTTGTATACTTACGATTATGGACTAACCCAAATTATGAGATGATCAAGATAAAGATATGTTTATGAATGGAATGTAATTGATCTCTCTATGGTGTGTTTGTGTGATGAGGGACGAGGTCATAGTTACTCACCTAGTGAGGTCCACACGATGTCTTGATCCCCTTCATTGTCTGTATTGTTTTCCATAAGATATCTGTGTGTGTGTGTGTGTGTGTGTGTTTCATCTTTGTGATGCAGGTTTGCATGTACCATACGTTGACTTCACCTGGCTTCACCGGTCTGAGTGTGCCCATAAAATCATTGATGGTTGTTGAAGGGAGATAGTACCAAGGCTCACTTGAGTTTATCCCATGCCATCGCTTTGATTGAAGAGTGATCATATCTTGAGTCACCGATCAGACTATTGAGGTGATAGATCTGGACCCACCTAATACTTGGTTGTGCATGGTTTGATTTGTTAGGAATAATACAACTAAGAGGGGGGGTGAATCAGTTGTATGCCAAATAAGTAAACTTTATGTGTGTGTGCTTTTTATACCTTCATGAGATTAGTTTATTTACTAACAATTCTATAGAAAAACGTTAATAATTTAAGCTAAGAATTGCAAATAAATCCTTAAGCATCCCATGGATCTCTAACTAAGCATGCTAATAGAGTGCTCTCAGCCTTATTCTCTACTACTGACAGTCCTAGAATGAGATAATGATAAAGATATGCCTATCTAGTTCATGAATTTCCTCAAATTGCTTCACAATTCACTCAAATGCTCTCAATTATGCTTTGCTATTGCTCAATTATTCTTTGCTAATGCTTCAATTGCTCTCAAAATGGCTAAGTATGGATGCTTTGCATTCGAATGTCTAGGATTTTTTATGCTCACAAAATTGCCTCTATTTATAGGATTTTCCCAAGTGTAGGGGGTAGAGTCAATTGATCTTGGTTTATCTTTGGTTGAGTGAAAGGCTTCAAATGGTTTCAAATGAGGGGGCAATTTAAATGATTTTTTCAAAGCTTTGGACAAAGGGACAAAAAAGAGTGGTAGAGATGCAAAATTTAGAGTGATCCATGTGCTTGGCCTTCTCAATTCTCATTGGCTCTTTTAATCCTGGTTGAAAGATATTAGGATTTATTAATTAAATCAATTAATTAATTTAGCCATTTAGGGGAATAGGTTGGATTTGATTTTTGATTTAAACTATACAATTAATTGATTAAAATCAATTATATAGTTTGATTAATCCCTTTAGGCTTGTATTTAATTAATTAATGTCATTTTTTAATTGATCCTTTGATTTAAATTGATTTTGTCCCAATTTGATTTAATAAATGTCCATTTGATTTGATTTGATCCATTTTGATGAGATTTAGTACAATTTGCTAAGATTTGCAGATTTGCTTGATTAGAGAACATCTGCCCAGTTTTAGGTGTCTACAAATGCCCCTCTTTGAATTGATGTGCGAAGTGCATTATTTCAAAGAAAATTTGATGTCCTGATCACTGATTCAATGCCTGATTGATTGATACAAATCTTGATTGATTGATAACATGATTCGATGATTGAAAACCTGATGCGAAATGCAGAAACTGATCCAAGATGCAAAACTTGATTTGAGACCCTAATACAAAAATTGATGCAATACCCTGATGCGAAACTGATTTGAAAAGGCGTAGAATGCCCCACTGATAATAGTTTCAAATTTCAATGCCCCAGATTTGATTGATGTTTGATGCAAAATCCTAATTTGATCATGTGATGATGCCCCCTCAGAAATGAAAATAGATTGATTTCCGGAAGCAAAAGATGATGACACTGATAAAGAATAGATCCAATACGTTTTCATTTCTAAAAACAATGATGATGATCCTGGCAACAAAACATGTCCTGGTGCAAAGAAAAATGCAGATTAGGTCAAGATGGGTGAAAAACCTCTTTAAAACTAGGTCAAATAGTATAAATAGGTTGAAAAATCCATTTTTACTATTCATTTTCACTTTTTACCATTGAGATTTTGCTCTGATCCTCCTGAGGTTTCTGATGATGGTGGTTCCCATTCGAGAGCATCAGTTCAAGCAAGGGCACAAATATCAGAGACCCGTAGACTGTAGACCTTTGGTAAGTGGTTTTGAACCTCTTTGTGCATTTTTTGATTTGTACAAATGCATTTAATGCTTATAATCACACATGCTAGGATAGATTAGGGAAATTTTAGGTCAAATGCCGCATAGGATAGTTTAAATGCCGCTTAGCACTGCCAAATGCCACATCCGTGTTGTTAAATGACCTTTATGCACATTGAAATGTTGCGTATAGGTTAGGTCAAAACATGCTTGTAATGAACCAAATACCGCCTAGAGAACCCTAGGGCAAAACAAGATTTTAAATGCTGCCTAGGATGACTAAATTGTTGCCTGCAAAGGGAAAATGATGCGTATCATGCAAAGTACCATGTCTAATCAATCAAGTCACACCTATGATAAATGAAATGATGCTTAGCGTGAAATGACGTGTACACTCTGTGAAGTGACGCCTGCAATAAAAGTTGATGAAAAACTTGATTTCAAAAAGAAAAAACTGATTTTGATTGAACGTCTCGATTAATGGATTGATTTCCATGATAGATAGGTGTATTTAGTAATTATTCAAAGTGTTTAGGATGTTAGAAAAATCACATAAATAGATGTTTGATATGTCAATCTGACTATATAAAAAAATGATTGGTAGGATAACTGATATATTGATCCCTTCTCACGATCTAGAGTTAGGAACAACAGGTTGATGCACTAAAAATAGAATAAAGGATTGATTTGATTGTTGTTGATTGACTTGAAATGATCTACTGTTATGAAAATACTAATATAATTCACTTGATTACAAAACATGCACGGTTCTGTAAGTTATATGTATGGAGCCTTCCATCGTGGTTGCTTGATTTAGCTGGTGATTTGACGAGACCATAGACGTGTTTTATTGAGCAGTGTGGTTTTTACTTCCTTCTTGATATACCTTGGTTCCAATTGAACTAGGGATTACTCACAGCTATGGCAGAGCATTTGCACTCTAACCATAATACTTTCAACTTACCCCTCGATGAGATGACTATCACACCCGAGGATGTATACAAATTGTTGTGTCTCCCTACATGAGGAGATAGAGTTTATTACAATCAGGTATATGATGGTATTTCTTGCAGACGGGTCTTTGTAGATTCGACGACCAGAGATGATACCATCACATGGGTACAGTTCACGTCATTCCCTACTTTTCTTACAGTTTTAGGTGCAGTGATCGACGAATTACTTCTCCCTGATAGACGAGGTTGCAGATTTGCAGTCGGATGGGGACAGATCCTGGAGGACTTACTTCCACATCCTCAGAGATTTTATTAGGGCTCGTGTTCTTGCATAGTTGTATCATGATTTACATTAGTTTTTTTATTGAGAGAGCGCAACATTATCAGCAGGTGCTATTTTTTTACAGTTATGGACTTGGGAGCACATCCCAATCACTAGACTGATTGCAGCTTGAGTGCGGGGTCGAGGATGGCCGAATGCATTCCTTTATGATGACATGATTGTTTAGCATCATCTGGGCAAGGTTGAGTACTGGCGCAAGATGATAGATGATATAGATCAGGTCATCTGGTGACCTTACCTTGGTTGCGAGGGGTGGAGAGAGGATGATGATGAGCTTCCGTATATGTTCTCCCCTTGATGGATTATTGGTCGATCACCTCTTGTGATTGAGAGATTCTACTTTGGTAGAGTATTATGACAGTTCGATAGGATACAAGATATGTCACAGGTTATAGCACTATATTCTTGGGTACAGATAGAGCATTCCATGTGGGGAGCTCAGGTAGATTATGAGTTCGTGTGTGAGAAGATTGACAAATTGGGCTTCATTCATTGGGATATGTTAGAGCATGTTGCTGATGCGGGGATGTTTGTTGAGTACAGGGAGTGGTTTTCCCAACACAAATTCATGAGATATATAGATCTAGCAGATCCTATCCCTGATGTAGATGATACATCTGATGATGATGATGGAGGAGATGGTGATGGAGGGGGTCAGAGAGCACCTAGAGTACAGCGGGCTTCGAGAGTTCTGAGAGATCCTAGGGTACAGAGAGCTCCTAGAGGTTTAGGAAGAGGACATATGGAACCTTGGATGTGGGGTGGTCATGTTAGAGCTAGGGGTGGTGGGTATGCACCTAGACAAAGACAGGTGGTTCATCCCATACTGGCTGCAGCATGGGGTCATCAGAGACAGAGAGATGCTAGACATGCACATCTTGATCAGGCCAGACATGTATCAGGATCATAGGTTCAGGGACAACAGGTTCCTATCATATAGCCACAGGTTAGTTCAGCTCCCACAGGTCCAGTACAACCATCTCCACCTAGCAGAGTGGAGTAGGTATTCAGAGCCTATAGACAGGTTTCTTGGCTATGTCAGCTCAGATTGGTCAGATTAGTGCTATGATACATACATTTATGAGAAGGATAGAGAAGATTGGCCAAGGTGCATCGACCAGTCATGTTCCTCCTAGGACCACAAATAGATCAGACAGAGGTCCAGATGGGCCAAATGATATAGGTACAGGAGATGGATCAGGTGTTGGACCGGTGATGGATCAGGTGCCCCTACTGGGTCTTGATTGGATACAGCTTGATATGATCCTCTTGATATGTATTAATGTACCATATGTATAATTGGTCAGTATTTTGATGATGTACCATTTTTGTTGATGTATCTTGATATAGAAATATTTATGGACATTTCAATGGACATTTATTTATGATGCTCTTTGATTCCATGATGTTTTTTATGATGTTGATGTGAGATTTCTTTATATGCAGATCTATATGATGTCTATGATGCTTTTACTTTTATATGCTATGGATGCAATATCTTAGATAGGACATAGATAGATGGATGCAAATGATTATGCAATTATTTCTATATTTTTTTTTTACTTATGATGAATGTAATGGTTTATGCAATGCAATGGTAAAATGAATGCAACTATCTTTTTGGATTTTGATGTATGCAACTTTACTTTGTAAATGGATACAACATGGATATGATTAATGCTTTTATGAATCTTTTTCTTTTCTCTTTTTCGATATATAAGATAATGAATAATGATTAATGTAATGAATGAATGCAAAAGAGAATCTCACATCATTGATTTGAAACAAGATAATTGAATTGGAACCCCCAAAATTGATTAACCTCCTTGAACTTGGAAAATCCTTTAAACATGCAATTAATCTAACATGAAAATGCAATGCAATGCAACTAACTGTCACTAGCTTTTTGCGAAAGAAATCCAATAGAGATATATTTTCATCATTGAGCGTTGTGGAACTAGGAGAAAGTACAATCATCACTGACCACATCATGATGATATGAATACCGCTTTCATCACTTTGGTAACCATTGGGAAACTAGTACAACCCTCACTAGTTGAATAATCAACTATGGGAGTATGAATACCAATTTCATCAGATTCAATGTTGCAATTGGATTTTGGTATTAAGATATGGAAGATCTAAATAGCCAAGGTATCCATTTGCGTAAGCAAACAAAGGTTAACCCTCCTTCCTATATGAAAGTCCTCAATTTTTATTTGATGACCATGTCTTTAGACAAATTCACACAAGTTGGTGGATCTTCCTCAAAACAATCACTCAAAGTCAAGAAAATATCATGTCTTCATCATCGCCAATCTAGTCGAAACATCATCAATTAGCTAAAAAGACATGAAAAAATGCAATGAATATCATCAAAAGCTTCAAGTGTTTTGTAATGTATCAAGATTTTCAATAGAATTTCCAAACATTCAGATCATTTAGGTTTTGTCAAATTTTAGTCCTGATAATAAAGTCATGAAGTTCAAGGATCAAGTTGCAAGATCGAATGCTTGATTTTGAACAATGATATCCGTCAAAGGTTCAACAATATCTCTCCTCTAATGTTTTGAAAATCTCCTCTGAAAAGTGACCAAAAGTAGCACTTATTGAATCTGTTGGTACCAAAACCAATGCTTTTTCCCCCAAGTGATAAATGTGACCATGTGAATCTTGGGCAAATGAAACCTAGTATGTGACAATGTAGCTCAGAGACTTTATTATGACTATGCACAAATGACGGATGCAATGAGGATATACAAATGAGATGATGAAAAGGCAATATGTACAAATGCAACTAGGAAAGACCTAAGGGATCAAAAAGTGCCTGATTGCCAATTTTTCACCTTTTGAGGTTTATTGCTCTTGTTTCTCTTTTTTCCTTTTTTTTTTCTACCAAGGGGCCTATTGCTAGGTTTTCACCAAGGCACTTTTTCTCTTTTTCAATTTTTTTGATTGTGTTTTTTAAAATATCATCAAGGCGCCTATTTTATAGGTTTTCACCAAGACAACCATTTTTTTTAATTTTTGAATGTTTTTACTTTCTTCATGCTTCATTTTCTCCTTTTTATGCTTTTCCATTTTTTTTGAACTTTTTTTTATCTTTCTCATTTTTTGGATTTTAAAATTTTCTCATGTTTTTGGATTTTTGAACTTTTCTCATGTATAAAGAATGATGTTGAACTCATCTGATACACACTCGTCTGATACTCTTTCTTCCTATACTCTTTCATCTGATCAGGTATGAAACCTCTTTAGATGAATGTTGTTAATAGGCTCTTGCAACTCATCACCCTCACAATCAGCTAGCTTGTAGGTCCCCATTCCAAAAGAGGAAGTAATTACAAAAGGTCCAAGCCAATTTGCCTCCCATTTTCCTTTATTTTCTCTATCTGCTTGATTTTTAGGGTTTTATCTTAACACTAAGTCTCCCCCTTGAAAGGTTCTAGGTTTGATATGCTTGTTCTAATTCCTTGAGACTCTATTTTGATACACTTTCAAATGCTCATAAGCTTGTGTTTGATGTTCCTCCAACAATTCCAATTGTTGAAGTCGGAAAACCCTATAATCCTCATCCTTGATTAATCCTTGTAATGAAACTCTTAAGGATGGGATCTCAACCTCCAAAGGTACAACATCTTCTGCCCCATAAACCAAGGAAAATGGTGTAGCTCTTGTTGGCGTTCGAATGCTAGTTATGTAGGCCCAGAATGTCGGGTTTATTTGAACGTGCCAATATCTTCCTGATTTGTCAACCGATCTTTTTATATTTTAAGGATATTCTTATTTGTAGCTTTGGCTTGTCCATTACCTTGAGGATAGTAAATGGAGAAATAATGGTCTATTATATGGAAGGTCTCACATAGTTCATCCACATTTTTGTTCTTGAATCATTTCCCTTTATCCATGATGATGACATGAGGAAAACCATATCTACAAATGATATGATTAAGGATAAACATAGAAATCTATTTTCCCATTGCAGTTGTCAAAGGTACGACCTCCACCCATTTGGTAAAATATTATGTTGTCTTGATGATGTATTTGTGACCATTGGAAGAAGGTGGATAAATCATTACAATAAGATCAAATCCCCATTGGTAAAATGGCCATGGTGTAATGAATGGGTGTAAATCTTGTGCAGGTGCATGGATCATTTCTCTATGGTATTGGAATTTCAAACACACTTTAACAAAGTGGCAAGCATCCTTTTCTAAGATTTTCCAGAAATACCCCATACGAAGGATTTTCTTGGCTAGGTTTAACCCACTCAAATGTGACCCATAGATACCCTTGTGAACATCTCTTAAAGATAACTTTGATTCCTCATCCTCTAGAAACCTAAGTAGAATTCATTCAAGACCTTTGCAATACATTGTGTCGGATAGGATAGTGTAACGAGCCGCTTGGCATATAAAATGTCATTTTTGGGCATTGGTTTGTTCTAAAGGTAAAACTTGGTCTTTGAGATGGTTATAAATGGGTCCATACCAAAGTGAGTCATGTCCATTGATAAGTCAAATGATTTGAGTTTCAAGTAGTTCAAAAGCTAGTTTCACCAACTCTTCCACCAAGAATTTGTACCTCGCATTTTGATCAGGTATTTGAAGTAAAGAAGCCAAAGTAGCCATAGTAGTTGTTGCTCTATTCTTATCTCTTGGAATTTTTTCAAATGTGATCAAGAAAAATTATTTATTCCAGTCATCTACCATCCATTTATATGGCATCAATTTGTCATCCTTAGTTTGATACTCATCATTTATTTGATTGATGACCAATTGGGAATTTCCATAAACTTGCAGTTTTGTGACGTTCCATTCTAAAGCCATTTTGATGTCTATGACTAAAGCTTCATATTCTGCAATATTTTTTGTACATGGGAACAAAAGTTTATAAGACTTAGGAATGGTGTACCCTTGTGTCATAATCAATAGAATTCTATCCCCTGAACATGTTGAGTGTAGTATCCATCAAAATATAATTTCCATGCTTTGGCTTCCACATTGATTATTTCTGCATCTGGAAATTCCACTTGAATAGGATGAGTAGAAACTAAAGGATTTTCAGCCAATTGATCATCTATGACTTGGCCCTTGCTAGCTTTTTGGTCCACATAATCAATGTAAAATTCACTAATTATCATCACCCATTTAGCAATTCTTCCTATTAGGGTTGTTTTCTAAGAAAATACTTTAATTGATCAATCTTTGCAATTAACTTCACCTTGTGCATCAACATGTAATGTCATATTTTTTGTGAGGCAAAAACTACCGCTATACAAGCTCGCTCCATGAAGATATAATCCAACTCACACTTGATCAAGGTTCTGCTTAAATAGTAAATAGCTCTTTACTTACCCTCATCATCCTCTTGTGCCAACAAAGCCCCTAAAGATCTCTCCATTGCTGAAATGTATAATAGTAAGGGTTTTCCTTTGATGGGAGGCATCAAAATGGGTGTATTTACCAAGTATTTCTTCAATAGGGTGAAAACT
The DNA here is from genome assembly GCA_018584345.1 of Thuja plicata. Taxonomy (NCBI): domain Eukaryota; kingdom Viridiplantae; phylum Streptophyta; class Pinopsida; order Cupressales; family Cupressaceae; genus Thuja; species Thuja plicata. The sequence goes on from MU224521.1 coordinate 1,037,868, forward strand.
TGTTCACATTCATCATCCCATTTAAAAATGGTATCCTTATGTAGCAATCTTGTAAAAGAGTGGCACTTTTCCACTAATTGAGAAATGAACCTCCTAATAGATTGAAGTCTTCCTTGGAGTGACCTCATTTGACTAATGTTTTTGGGAGTTTCCATTTCCATGATTGCTTGTATTTTTTCCATATCCACTTCTATCCCTTTTGTTGAAACTATGTAGCCCAGTAGCCTACCGAATTGGACACCAAATGCACATTTCTTTGGATTTAATCTTACTTTAAATTTCTCCAATCTTGTGAAAATATTTTCTAGGATAGATAAATGGTCTTTTCTTTCATGTGATTTAGTTAAGATATTTTCCACAGTCTTCTAGGAAAGTATGTATCATGTCATGAAAGATAGTTGTCATTGCTCTTTAATAGGTTGCTCTGCAATTTTTGAGGCCAAAGGGCATCACATTCCAACAAAAAGTACCCCAAGGGAAAGTGAAAGTGGTCTTTTCTTAATCCTTAGGTGCAATTTGAATCTGATTGTAGCCACGAAATCCATCCATCAATGAAAACATAGAATACACTGCCATCAAATCCACTATAGCATCATTGATAGGTAATGGAAAAACATCCTTAGGGAAAGAAATATTAAGGTCTCTAAAATCCATGCATACTCGAATGGATTTGTCATGTTTAGTAACAGGCACAATGTTGGAAATCCATTTTTCATAAGCTATGACTCTTATGAAGCCAACTTTTAGTAACATTTTCAATTCTGCCTTAACCAATAGAGCTACATGGGGATGCATTTTTCTCAACTTTTTCTTCACATGTTTTACATCGGGCCTTACATTAAGGTTGTGCATTATGAAACTTGGATCTAATCCTGGCATGTTTGCATATGACCATGCAAATTTTATTTTCTTTGCTTGAAAGAATTTGATGAAATCCTTCCTTTCTGATGGAGTTAATGATGTTGCTAAGTGAATAAAATTAGGATCCAATTTGGTACCAATGTTGATCTTTTATATTGGCTCAATGAGGATAGGAGATCTCTCATCTTCATGTTCAGGTAGGGTATCCAATCTCTCTTCCTTAGGTGCCACAGTTGGGTTTGCACCTTTGGAAACATTTGTTATTTATACTTTTTTAAGGTCTAGTACTACCACATGGTGTTTTTCACCACTAGACCTTTTCATTTTTACTTTTTTTTCTTTTATCTTGTGGATTAAGAGATTGGACCCCTGCCTCCATCATCATGTTCAGATTAAATTCATTGGTGTAAGATGTCTCAACCATGTTAAGGTATTGGGCCATTGCATTGTCATTGGGAAAATAGAGCAGTTCATTAGGTTCGATTAAGTCCCAATCAATGAGTTTGGAATGAATAAAGGCTAAGGACTCATTAGGTAAGTTTTCATTTTAAGGTTTCAAGGACATGACTTCATTTGAGAGTTCATACATTATATCGCCCAAGTCAATAATATGTGCTTTCTCGAGGTGTTCCATGGAAGTGGGATCAAAATTATCTTCACTAGACTCGTCATGAATTTCCATGGGAAAGAATATGTGTGGATTAAATCTAAAATTTGAATCACCCCCCCACAAAGGTACCCAAGGTTCACCTATCCATTGGTTTCTACTAGATGCTTTTCCTACATTAGATTCTTGAGGAACAATTGGTACATGTGTAGAACTCAAATCTTGATCCATATTGTCTTGAGTTCTGGCATTAGGTATAGTAGCATAGGTATGAATGACATCTACTTCTATATCATTAAAAGAATATTTGGATATGGAATCCCACTCATATTCTCCAGATTCATCCCCACTCTCAGATCCTAACATGTGTATATGTTCATGAGAATTATGCCTAAAACTTGAACCAACTTCTTTCTCTTGATAACCTATTCCTGATTTCCCATCCTTTGACCTCCAAGGAGGTTGGATTCTATCAAGCCTTTGTTTCAGATTCCTAAGGGTCCTCTTCCCTTTTACCCCATCTTTTGCATTATTTTAAATCCCTTTCCATATTGATCAGTTTGGATGGTGACATGTTGCACTCTTTCAACGAGATTGTTTGAAGTATCCTCCTCTTTATAGAGCCATTACAAAATTTTGTTATCCTCCTTTTCTAGGGATGATTGATCACTCTCTCTTAAAAAATGAGAGTTTTTTTTTTGAGGTGGATGATAAGTTGAAGGTTTCCTCTGTGTCTTTGGAGAAGTTGGTAAATCAAAGAGGGAAACAGAATTATCCCCCACTCCTTTGAAATTGATTCTAGATTTTTTTTCAAATTTGTGCATCATCTCACTCATCTTTTGGTATTTGTCCTTCTTGGTTTGTTCTCTTTTATCCTTAGAGGGTTTTGAAATTTCTACCTTTTGTGTAGAAGCTTTAACTTAATTTTCATTGGAACTTTGACACTCATAACTAACTTCCTCCTTTCCCTTAGTTGATGTAGATAAGTTAGTTTCATTAGGATTTGAAGTAGATGTAGCATTTGATTTAGAATTAGGACCTTCCTCTTTGATTTCTTCAATGATGACACTAGGAATGATTCCTTCCCTATTATGTTGAATAAATAACTCATGAAGAGGTTTCACCATGTTGCAATATTGAAAGGGATTAGAATCTCCTCCAATAGTTATTTCTTCACCCATGTACAGAAACTTGATACATTGATGATAGGTCGAAGGAACCACTTGCATCTCATGAATCCATGGCCTTCCCAATAAAATATTATAAGTTAATTTCATGTAAAGAACTTGAAAAATGGTATCTTTCTTAATAGGACTCACTCTAATGGGAAAAATCACCATTCCTTTAGAAGATCTTTCCTCCTCATCATAAGCCTTTATAGTGATTTGTTTCTTGGGATCAATAGATGACTCGGTTAACCCTAAAGCTTTGAATAGGTTCAAGGTAAAAATGTTAAGACCAGATCCTCCATCAATGAGGACTCTCTTAAACCTATGCTTGTGGATTAAGACTTCTATATGCAAAGGAAAAATTTTAGGATGATTAATTGACATATCATCTTATTTTGAAAATGAAAGGCAATGTGGTGCAACAAGATGTCCTACCATATTTTGAAACTTATCTTCCTTCAAGTTTATAGGAACATTAGTTTCCACTAGAGATTTTTCCAAGATATCCTTGTGATTGGGAGAAATTTTTAATAACTCCAAAATATAAATTTGTGCTGGAGTATTTTGCAATTGATCAAACAAACTATAAGGTTTTGTTGTAGTAAGTGGTTGTTTAGCCAAAGTAGTTGATTGTGTAGGACCAATAGGTTTAGGAGCACCCCCTTGTAGGGTAATCCTTGATGCTTTCCCCCTAGTGATAGCATTAGAAGTCTCCTTTTTAGGGTGTTCCTTTATAGCCACAACATTAACAACGTTCTCATGTCTAGATAAGGTATTGATAGTATCGTCATAATGATGATAAAAATTAACATTGTTGTAGCCTTTAGAACTGTTGCCATTGTTGTTCCAATTTGAAGACTCACCTTTCTCATGATTAAAGAAGGTATTTTAAAGGTTGTATGATTTTTTTTGGGGCCCTTCCACTTTAATCACACCATTATCAATTAAATCTTTCACCACATGTCGTAGGCACATGCAATCATTTGTTTTGTGCCCCCTATTGCGATGGTATTCACAATTGTTTGATGCATTCCACCATGGTGGCTTGATGGGTGGCTCAAAAGGCTTAGCTTCAATTAAATAAATGATCTTGTTGGAAATAAGAGTCTGCAACGCATTCTCAAGGTTTATCCCAAATATGTAAACTTCCTTCTAGGTGTTGGAGCAAAGAAGGGTTTAGGCTTGTTAGCCACTTGATTATTTCCAAAGTTATTATTATTGTTAAATGGAACCTTGGGAGCTTGATTCACATTATTATCTTGATTTTAACTTCTTGTGAGATTGAAGGGAGTATCCTTTAGGTTGTTTGCCTCCACAACCCCATCATTCACCAATCCCTTGTTATTATTCTTGACCCAAAACTGGTTTTTGTTGGGAGGAGCTTTGTTATTATTGTTGTTGTAATTATTGGAGGTATTGTGATTAATGGAATTCTTGTTTTCCTTGTAAAGCTTTATCTCTCCACTTTTCAAAAAAACCTCTTCCATGGTAACTCCATTCTCAATTAGGTCTTGGAATGAATGTGGGCATTGCAACCTTAACCGATAGTTCATCTCCATATTCAAGCTATTAACAAAAATGTCCATTTTCTCCTTTTTGGATGCACTTTGAGGGTATCGTGCGAATACCACTCTCCATCATTGTAAGAACAAAATGAATCCTTCTCCATTGCATTGCTTGGTGTTTCATAAATTTAACATTGTGACCTCATGCTTAATGTTGTAGGAGTAATGGGTCACAAACTTGGAAGCCAACTCTTCAAATGTGCGAATACAGGAGGGTAGTTTTGAAAACCACTCCATCGTTGTTCCTCCTAGGCTTCTTGGGAAAAGTCTCATTAAATATGTTGTGTCATGCATGAACTCCAATCTCAATGCACAAAATTCCCTTAGATGATCATGGGGATCGGATATTCCTTCATATTTATCATACTCAGGAAAGATTGCATTCGGAGGGAATGGTACCATAATTAAATTTTTGTCAAACAGAAATGGACATAGCACTTCAATAGAAAAGGGTTTAGGAGTCCCTGCTTGTTTCATGCTGTCCAATTAAGCTTGAAATAACTTAAATTGTTTGTTCATCATAGCCATGAGATTATCTTCTTCTTTCTTCTTCAACTTGTGAACATCATAATCATGGGGTAATTGAACCCCTTCTTGGGATAATTCAAAGAAGTATTTCTCTCTATCCTTATCTAGGATATTCCCCATGAAATTCATAAAGATTCAATTTTGTAAGGCCTCATCGATTCTTTCTTCCGTGGGTTCTTCATCTTCTTGTTTATGGCCATCATGTAAATGAGGATCACTTGGTGTATCTCCTCATGTCTTTCTTCCCTTCCACCTTGACCATGATTTAGGTTTTGATCAACCTCATTATTATGCAAGTCATTCATATTTCCCAAGGGCATGGCCATGTTTGGTGGCTCTTCTTGTTTTTGTCCTTCAATGGGTAAAGAAGCTACAACAGGTTCTCGACTTGAGAATGAGACCCCTTGGTGAAGATAAGTCCCGTCTGGTAACAAGGTATTTCTGGTTTAATGTGACCTAGTAAAGGTTGACATTAACATGGTTGATTGCAAGTTAGCAAGAATACCCAAAAATCCTTTTGTAATTTTGAAATTTTAACCAAATGTAAGGATTTTAACCAGTTAGGGTTACAGTCACTGAGAAATCTGAAAAGGGTATCTGAAAAAGATATAAAATTTTGTCCAAACCCTCTGAAAACACTCTTTGTTTGCCTCTTTCTATTTTTTGGCATCACTTTGATGTAGTTTACGCGTGACTTTGCACTTTGCAGGCGGTAGCTGGAATTGTTCCACGTGGCACTCTGCAGTTTGTAGGCGGTGTTTAGCTATTTATAGGCATTTATTTGAAAACTTGTAGGTGTCACTTTCCAGTGAGTTAGGCATTGTTTTAATGCTTGAAGGAATGACTTCCATTTATAGGCATGACAAAAATGATTGTAGGCATTGTTTGATCTTTTGTACGCGTCACTTTGTTGGTCAAGTTGATTTTTCATAGTTTTTAGGGTTTTAAAATTGTAAAGTCTATGATCAGATCTGAAAGATTGAATTCTTGTTTGAAAATTAAGACACAAATACAAAACACACATAGAATTTGTATCTTACTCCTAAAACACCCCAAGTGTATGTTCTCGGACGTTTTCATGGGTCTTGAACAAGAAATGCTTCCAAACAATCTACCTAGAGTCAAATTTGGTGATTAACAATGGCTCTAAAAGGGTATCTTGCTACTAAACCGGGTTTTAATTAACACCTTCATTCCAAACTATGAAGAGTCTCTTATACCCTCATTAGAAGGGCTTCCCACACACATGAAAGTACAATTTTTCACAATCCCAAGGGACTACTAGAGGAAGTGAAGGCTTTGAACACAATTTAGTCACTTCAACCTTTTGGGGATGAGTGCATTTGATTATAGTGGGTTGGATAGTATCACGGCTTAAGTGATTGTCTCCCACTTGGGTCATTCCCTCTCACCGTCCTCATAAGGAAATTCTTGGGAGGAAGGCCCTCTAAGTATCTAGCTATCTAGCATGTATATGATAAATCAAAAATCAAACTTAGTCAAGTAAGTTTGGGAGTTTGATTCACTCAAAGATTGAAGAGCATATCCCTATTACTTTCCTTAATTCCAAGCACTTCAAACATGTTTTTTCATTTTCAACCTCTTAACAAGGAGGCTCTTAAAAAGTTGAAATGTTTGGTTCAATTCTTCCCTTTCTTTCTACCACCCAAACGCAACACTTTTGGCTTTTTGATCAACTTTGAAAAGTTGAGAGCATATACCTAATGTCTTTTTAGGAATGGACAATAATAGGGTGGCCCTATTAGACTAGATACAAATAAAATTTCCACAATTTAAGGAAAGAAATATTGTTAAGATAAATACCTCATTTCGATGCTAGCAAAGACTAGGTTCTTTTTAAAGGTTTTTACTTTGTTTTTGCTCACTCACCTAGTGGCGATCGTTCCCTCTTCATCTCCACCAACAAAGTTAGTCCAACACAACCAAACAAAGTGAAGAAAACCAAAAATAATTGATAACCAAATAAGGTTTCTTTTCAAATTTTCCAAAATGCTCCGAAGAAACTTAAAATGTCAAATCAATTAAGGGAAGGAAATTTCTTTTTATATTCATTCACAATTTTGACAAAGTGATCATACAAAACTTCCTCTTCCTCTAAACATTCTAAAATTTTAGCATTATGAACTTGCTTAGAGTGTTTTTTTAAGAGACTTACCTCTTTTCTCTCCCTTGTAACCCTCAGCTCTAGTTTCTGCACCTTCAAGTGTCTGTTCATCTGCAGAAAACATAACAACAGAGAGTTATTAATCTGATTTTATCAGTCTACAAGTAATAAAACACAGAAAGCAGCTGGCGTCATTTTACATCTTATAGGCATTGCTTTGCAGTAAGCTATGCGTGACTTTGCACTAGTTTAACCGTTATTTTGCACTATTCTACGTGTGAATTTACTAATAATAGGTGTTAAAATAAAAGGATCAGGCATGACAAAGCCAATTAAACGCGGTAAATAAAAGTGTACATGTGGCAAAATCAAGGCTGCAGGCATTATTTGCCAAATGCCAGGCATCACTTTACGAGCACAGGTGTCACTCTTTATCTAACAGGCATGAAAAAATTAGACGAAAAATGAGAAGGAATTTTTTAGGCGTCATTTGATTTCTAGCAGGCATTGTCATTTAGCTTGTATGTGACACTTTACCTGCAATCTGCAAAACAAGCATAAATGAAGCACAAAACACAAAAAATATGATAAAAATGAGGAATGGAGGCCTAAAGCCCCATGGTGGGAACCATTTGTGTGTGTGATTTATACACCTTCATGAGATTAGTTTATTTACTAACAATTCTATGTAAAAAACATTAACAATTTAAGCTAAGAATTGCAAATAAATCCTTAATAATCTCATGAATCTCTAACTAAGCATGCTAATAGAGTGCTCTCAACCTTATTATCTACTAGTGACAGTCCTAGAATGAGAAAATGATAAATATATTCCTATCTAGTTCATTAATTTCCTCAAATTGCTCCACAATTCACTCAAATGCTCTCAAATGCTCTCAATTATGCTTTGCTATTGCTCAATTATGCTTTGCTAATGCTTCAATTGCTCTCAAAATGGCTATAGTATGGATGCTTTGCATTTGAATGTCTAGGATTTTTTATGCTCCCAAAATTACCTCTATTTATAGGATTTTCCCAAGTGTAGGGGGTAAATTCAATTGATCATGGTTTAGCCTTGGTTGAGTGAAAGGCTTCAAATGGTTTCAAATGACGGGACAATTTAAATGATTGTCTCAAAGCTTTGGACAAAGGGACAAAAATGAGTGGTAGAGATGCAAAATTTTGAGTGATCCATGTGCTTTGCCTTCTCAATTCTCATTGGCTCTTTTAATCCTGGTTGAAAGATATTAGGATTTATTAATTCAATCAATTAATTAATTTAGCCATGTAGGGGAATAGGTTGGACTTGAGTTTTGATTTAAACTATACAATTAATTGATTAAAATCAATTATATAGTTTGATTAATCCCTTTAGGCTTGTATTTAATTAATTAATGTCATTTTTTTTATTAAAAAAGTAGTCAGAACAAGGGGGCTGACCCAAAGAAAACACAGCTAGCACAAGAAGTACAGACTACCAGCACACCACCAAAGTCAGCAGACCCTCTGCCAATCCCTTTTTTGAAAATCAAAAACCAAAAACTAGAAACAATAGGCCCCAACTTCACCATGAAGTTGGTAACCAACCTGTTAACACCAATAGACCCCAACTTCACCACGAATTTGGTAACCAGTCTATGCAAGTTAGTAAAAATAGAGTTAAAAAAACCAGAAGCAAAGTAGAAAGAAATAGTAATACGGTCACAAGAGTTAAAAAAAGTAACCAACAGGCCCAGAACAAACAACCAACGAAACCAGCTAACAAAACCAAGCATAAAAAAGGAATAGAAAACTACTTGTGGTTTTTACCCCCTCCATAAAGCAACAACTTGAGCCAATCTTCCGCAAGGAATTGGAAGAGCTTCCCATCATTCTGAACATCCCTGGGGTCTTCGCTTTCTCCATGTGCAACAGCTAGAGAGTCATTGTTGTCAAATGCATGACTTTGACCGCAAACCAAGTAATTTTGTTGAAACTTTCCCCTAACTCTTTGATTTCCTCCTTAACCTCTCGAAGGTCCTTCTTGGAGACAAAATCCTGAAAGGAGGTCTGTAGCCGCCTAACATCCTTCTTCAATTGAATAAGGTCACCCTCAGCTTCAATCTTACTCTCAGCCTCCACCTTGCTTTCCTCTGGGGCCTCGTCCTTGTTACCTCCAGTATCCTTCTTAGTATTCGCCATCACCTGGGGACCAGGAAACGAGGTAGTCATAAGCGGCGACTCTGAATGCTTACCATTAAACAACTTATTTTTAGATAAATCAATTGTGGGTAATTTGAAGCTTGCTGAAATATGGGATGATTCGTGGCTCTTCTCGGCACCATCCATAGACTGGGAGACTTTGTTAATATCTTTTTCATGGCTTCCCTCACCCTTCTTAATTTTCTTCCCTTTCATATTATCCCCGCTACTTCCATTCTTCTTTTCTTCCTCCTCCTCCAAGTCCTTCTCTTCCTAATTTTCTTCTAGATACCTTTTCCTGATAGCTTTCTACTTATACCAAGTTTTAGAGGCAATTCTGTGGGACCTCCTCTTGCTTTCATTTTCATCTTCTTCCTCCTCTAAATCAATATTGATTTGGGTTCCTCCTGTCAGACCCACTTTATCTTTATTGGGTTTATTGTGCATAGGGGTTTGCATTTTGGAGGACAAGGTGGGGTTAGAATGAGAAACCATTAACTCTTTGGGAGCATTATCAGAGGGAGAGTTAATATCATATAGAGTGACAATTCTAGGAGGGCATAAAGAAAGATGAAAATGAAAATTTATCCTTTGATTTAAATTGATTTTTTCCCAATTTTATTTAATAAATGTCCACTTGATTTGATTTGATCTATTTTGATGAGATTTAGTACAATTTGTTGAGATTTGCAGATTTGTCTGATTAGAGAACACCTACCCATCTTTAGGTGTCTACACTTTAAACTTTAAACCAATTACTGAATGCAAATCTGAACACTTCAAGAACAACACCATAACACAAGTATTTTGTTGTCGATGAAACCCTGTTAAGGGGAAAAAAACCCGGTACGAATTACCACCCACAAATAATACACTAGAAATATTGTATCCCAGTTGGAAGATCTAGCCCTATTAGGAGCTGATTATTACATTCAGTACAAGTCCATGTTAAAGGAAAAACCTTGTTAGGATTTTAATGAAATGATGAGCTCACTGTCCGAGCACACTGGCCAAAGTGAAGGTTAAATCCACCCTCTAAAGGTTAAACCCACCTTCTAGACTCACTGTCCAAAATGAAGTATAGAAGTATACTTTTAACAATGAAATGACTTATAGCAGCTTGCTTTTCCTATACAGTTCCAATGAAGTGCAATACAAATACAATTACTACTCTACATCAAGCAGAACTCGCATCCACGTGCTCACTACATCCAATACCTCTAATACATGTCTTTACACATCAAGACAGTTCTTTCCTTTATACAAGTTAAAATAAACAATTAGGCTGGCATGTTAAGACTTCCCTAATGCATAAACAAGTACATAGACCTTTGCTAAGATACACACAATACCTTACACAATTAATTATCAAATATAAATCATCAGTTACTAAGATCCATAATGCACGTTTGTCGATCATTAAGCACGTTACACCTCTATAGTCATCCCCAAATAGGTCTTCTCTAGTCCACACACTTCAGCTGATGTCATCAGGAATCCAGTGACCCAAGAATCAAAAATGTTCTCACATGTATCTTTTATCGTTCCTTAAGCTCTCATTTCACAACTCATGCTCGCATCCAAGTTGTCCCAAAAACTCAGAGACCATCTATGCCATAATCCTTTGTCACTGCACTGAAATTAGTTTTTACCAAAACAACTATAACTCATGCAATTACCAATATAGGATCCTGCGACCTTAGAAATAAGGTATAAACTCATCCCTTTATACAAATTTGTGCTCACATATGCCGATACGCCATACAATGTTCGTACACACCTGTCACTCTAACTTGTACCTGCGATAGCCAATCTTTCTGAGACTTCTACTATATCCAACTGAAATATATGTTGACATGAATTTCAACACCTCAATAGAAACAATTCCAAAAATATCCCCCTTTGGCATGTATGGAAACATATGTAAAAATCCATCAACCCAAAAGTAGCCTTCTTAATACAATCTTCTCAGTATCCTCTTCACAGCTCCCCATAAAATAGCAAAATTTTTTTACTTGTATCTCTCCCCCTTTGACATCAATGACAAAGGGTGCCATATCCCTTATCCTTCTCTAACCATCCCACCCCTACAAGGTGTAGCTTTTTCAAATATTCATGCCTAAAACAACAAGGTGCTTGATCACCCAAATATGTTTGGTTGTGTTCCTGTGATCACTCGCCATAAGGAGTGGATCCAAGCATCAAATCTAGAGAATAATATAGCTCTAATAAATTTTGGACTGATGCATTCCTACATCATTCAGTTCTCACAAGGAGGGGTTCTCACCCCAAGCATACATCTGATATGTTCAAAGGTATCTTTTGACAAAGGTTTAGTAAATATATCTGCTATTTTCTCCTTTGTACTGATGTACTCCAATCTAACTTCCTTTTCTGCAACCTTGTTTCTCAAAAAGTGATACTTGATTGAAATATGTTTATTTTTTGAATGGATAATAGGATTCTTTGACATGTTCACTCTTCTTGTATTGTCATAATGTATAACCACTATTTCTTCAAATATTATCCCAATGTCCTAGCATATGTTTCATCCAAACAATCTATGTGCAATTTATAGTAGAAGTTACATATTCAGATTTAGTAGTAGATTGAGCTATACAGTCCTACTTCTTACTCAACCATGAAACCAACCTTTTCCCAAGGAAAAATGCTCCTCCACTGGTGCTTTTTTTGTCATCAACACTACCTACCCAATCAATATCAGTATAAGCATGTAATGTAAATTTTAGATTTAGTGGTTTTCATTGCACATAAAGCTCAAACTGTTAATGCCCGATACAACCACTAGACTTATAGAATCCACAAGAGGTTGTTAAACCCTTGTCACAAACTGATGCATTTACTGACTAAGACCAAGGGTGCACACCTTGCAACAATCCCTCCCTAAGGACACACATGGGGTTGGAACCTGTGACCTAGGCTCTAATACCAATTGTTAGATTGGTTGGTTGTCGTTGCACCAAAAGCTCAAACTGTTAATGCTTGATACAACCACTAGACTTACAGAATCCAAATGAGGCTCTTAAACCCTTCTCACCAACCACTCTATGTAATGACCGTGACCAAGGGAACACACCTTGCAACAGTAAAACATCATAATTTTTATACCATAAACCATATTCCAATGTCCCTTTCAAATATCTAAATATCCTTTTAACTGTAGCAAGATGATAAGATCCTTAGGATCAACTTGAAACCTCACAACAATTCCAACTCCACTAGCTATGTCTAGTCTAGTGTGAGTTAAATACTATAAACCTCCAATCATGGATCTATATTTAGGCTGAATTTTTTTTTAGATTCATTAGTAGCAGTAAGCTTGCATCTAGTAACCATGGGTGCTACAACAGGTTTGCAATCTTCAATTCCAAACTTTTTTTAGCAAATCCTTGAGATACTTGGTTTGAGAAATAAAAATACCATGTTTACTTTGAGTAATTTGCAAACCAAGAAAGAACTTTATTTCACCAATCATAGACATTTCAAATTCACTCTTCATTTCCTTAGAGAATGTTTTACTCATTTCATCATTGCCTCCAAAGATTATATCATCCATAAAGACTTCAAAAATCAAGATTCCACCTTCACAAGTTCTCAAATATAGATTACTATCTGCACTACCTTTTTTGAAACCAAGATGTAATAAATAATTGTCTAACTGAGCATACCAAGCTCTAGGGGATTTTTTCAGACCATACAATGCCTTCTTCAATCTAAAAACCATGTCTTCATCATTTTTCAAAGAGAAACCATCAGGTTTCTCAATGTAGACCTCTTCCTTTAGATTTCCATTCATAAATGCAGACTTCACATCCATCTGATATACCTTAAATTCTTTATGTGATTCAAGCAACATAGTGCTAAAAGCATTCAGTATAGTTCTATTTCTTCTTTCTACTATCCCATTCTGTTCAGGTGTTATAGGAGCAGAAGTCTATCTATATATCCCATGCTTTTTGCTATAAGCATTGAACAAATCTAATATAAACGCTTCACCTCTATCTGACCTCAAACACTTTAACTTTAGACCATATTCATTCTCAACTTTTTATTTGTAAATCTTGAACTTATCAAATGCTTCTGACTTCTCTTTAAGAAATGAATCCCGCATCATAACAAAGAGTATAAAGTACCTTATACCATAGTAAGATCTTGTTCTTGTAGGACCATATAGATCAATATGTACTAGATCCAATTTCCCTCTTAATAAAAAGGATTTTCTTTGAAAGATGCTCTTAGTTTGTTTTCCCATCACACACTCTCTGCACATAGTGTTAGTAGACTTCACAATTCTTGGCAAATATCTGACTGCATTAGTGTTACTATCCCTTATAATATTATCAAAATTTATGTGACAAAACCTCATATTCCATAACCAACAGTCATCTACATTTGCAACAAAACAAGTTTCCTTTGTAGTATTCATCTCAAACACAGTACCTCTTGACTTAGTACCAGATGCGATCAAGTTTCCAAATTGACCTCTGATAGTACATTTTCCATCCATGAACTACAAATGATAACCCTTGTCTACCAGTTGTCCAACACTCAACAGGTTATGGTTAAGTTCATCAACAAGTAAGACATCATCAGTGTTATTTTTACCATCAAGAGAGATTGAACCAGCTCCAATAATCAACTTAGGAGTGTTATCACCAAATTTGACTACACCATCATCATATCTATTCAATTAAACAAATTTATCTTTATCACCAGTCATATGATGTGAACAACAACTTTCAATGATCCATTCTAATTTATTTTGAACATATGAGACTAAATATTTTCTTCATGAATAGTTTCATCATCTTTAATACCAATAAATCATGAAATTTCATTTTCATCACTCACAAAATCGTCATCAGACACACCTTCACTAGAATAATAACATTCCTCATCTTTGGAGTAATTAAACTTGTAAAACTTAGGCTTATTCTTAGGAATCCTTGTAGGACATTAAGATGAAAAATGACCAATCTTATTGCAATAAAAATATTTCAGGGGTAATTTTACTTCAAACTTACCCTTACCTTTCCTTTCCTTTTTTCTATTAGAGCCACAAGTTTGTCCACTTTCCTTTCTTCTGTTAGGAATAACAGTCCACCAACACAACTAAGATTCTCTTCCCCTTTGACAATTATGGAAAAGGGTTCAATAAATCTTAATCAAACTTTTGCAAGGTGTATCTTTTTCAAATCTTCATGTCTGTAACAGCTAGGTGTAAAATCACTCAAATATGGTCTGTAGTGTTCTTGTGATCACTCCCCCTGAGGAGTAGATCTATACATCAAGTCCAAAAATGATATAGCTTTGAAAGCCAATGGACTGATGCATACCTGCATCAATTAATTACCACAGGGAGGGGTTCTCACCCCAAGCATGCTTTTGAGATACTCAAAAGCATCTTTTGGAAAAGATTTCGTAAATATATCTTCTATTTGTTCCTTTGTGCTAACATACTCCAATCTGAACTCCTTCTCTACTACCTTGTCTCTCAAGAAATGATGCTTAATAGAAATATGTTTAGTATTTGAATGCATTACAGGATTCTTTGACATATTCATTATTCTAGTGTTATCACAATGGATAACCACTGGCTCTTCAAAAATTATTCCAATGTCCTTCAGCATTTTTTTCATCCAAACAACTTGTGTACAATTTATAGCAGTAGCCACATACTCAGATTTAGTAGTAGACTGAGCTATATAATCTTGCTTCTTACTTAACCAAGAAACCAACCTTTTTCCAAGGAAAAATGCTCCTCCACTTGTACTCTTTCTATCATCCACACTACCTTCCCAATTAGCATCATTATAAGCATGTAAAATAAACTCATCAGATTTTTCATACCATAATCCATACTCTATTGTTCCTTTCAAATATCTAAAAAAAAATTTCACAGTAGCAAGGTGTGTCTCTTTAGGACCCACTTGATATCTTGCCACATCCAACTGTATTGGAAATATCAGGTCTAGTGTGAGTTAGATATTGTAGACCTCCAATCATTGATCTGTACTTTTTCTAAAAAACACTCTAATTTTCATCATTATGAGTAAGTTTATAACTAGTCACCATAGGTGTCCCAACAGGTTTACAGTCTTCCATTCCAAATTTCTTCAACATCTCCTTAAAATATCATTCTTGTTTTCATTAATTTGCAAACCAATAAAAATTTTAATTTGACCAATCATTGACATTTCAAATTCATTTTCCATCTCTTTAGAGAACCTTTTACTCATTTCATCATTACCTCCAAAAATGATATCATCAACAAAAACTTCTATGATTAGAATTCCATCTTCATGAGTTCTTAAGTATAAATTACTATATGTATTACCTTTTCTAAAACCAAGATGAAGAAGATACTTGTGTAGTCTTGCATACCATGCTCTTGGTGCTTGTTTCAGTCCATACAATGTTTTCTTCAGTTTATAGACCATGTCTTCATTTTCTATCAAAGGAAATCCATCAGGTTGCTCTATGTATACCTCTTCCTCCAAATCTCCGTTCAAAAATACAGATTTCACATCCATCTGATATACCTTAAATTATTTATGTGCAACATAAGCAATAAATATCCTTACAGCTTCCAACCTAGCAATAGGAGCAAATGTCTCTTCAAATTCTATGCCTTCTTGATGTGAGTAGCCTTTACAAACCAGTCTAGCCTTATTTCTTACCATTGTTCCTTCCTCATCCATTGTATTTCTGAAACCCCATTTAGTTCCTATAACATTCTTGTTTTTAGGCCTTGGAATCAATTCCCAAGTGTTTTTTTTCCTTATATGTTCCTATTCTTCCTACATAGCTTTAGTCCAAGATTCATATCTACATGCTTAGTCAGTATTTTTTGGTTCAACTTGAGAAATCAAACAAATTTCATCTCTTACTTTTGATCTAGTCATAATTCCTTTATTTGCATCACTAATGATTTGATCTTCAAGATGGTTCTTCTTAACATACCTCGGAGTCTTAGGAATTTTAGTAAGCTCATTTGATTCATCTTCGATCTCATTATCAATTTCCAAAGGTTCTTCAAGATTTATAGTGACCTCCTTAATCTCTACAATCTGACCAAGGTCATACATTCTCTCTTGAATCTGAAACCTTTCATCTATTCTCATATTAGTGATTTCAATCAACTTCCTCAATCTCAGATTGAAACATTTATAGGTTTTTCTCTTAGTAGAATAACCAAGGAAGATACCTTCGTCACTTCTAGCATCAAACTTACCTATCTCGTCATCTCTTTTGATATAGAATTTACTTCCAAATATTCTGAAATATTTTATAGTAGGAGTATGATTAAACCATAATTCATAAGGATTCTTACTTGTACCTTCTCTTATCTTAATTATGTTCAAGGTGTACACAGTAGTACCAACAACTTCTCTCCAATGAACATGTGATACATTTCCTTCCAACATCATAGTCCTAACAGCATCTAATATTGTTATGTTCCTTCGCTCTGCTAACCCATTCTTTTGTGGTGTTCTAGGAGTAGATGTATGTCTGTATATTCCATGCTCTTTGCAGTAGGTTTTAAACAAGTATGTAGTAAACTCACCACCTCTATCTGATCTTAAAAAATTTATCTTCAAGTCTGATTCATTCTCAACTTTTGCTTTTAATATCTTGAATTTATCAAATGCCTCAGATTTCTCTCTTAAGTATGTAACCCACATTATCCTGTAAAATTCATCAACAAAAAGTATAAAATACCTCTCACCATAGTAAGATCTTGTTCTTGTAGGACCACATAGATCTCTATGTACCAAATCCAACTTTCCTTTCGTAGAGTAAGATTTTCTTTTAAAACTGTTTCTAGTATGCTTCCCCATAACACACTCTCTAGACATAGTGTTAGATGGTTTCACAATCTTAGGTAGATCTCTTATTGCATTATTCATACTTTCCTTCACAATATTATCAAAGTTAACATGAAAAAATATTTTATGCCATAACCAACTATCATCAACCTTTGTAATAAAATAATAAGCCTCAGATGTATTCAATTCAAATACATTACCTCTATATTTAGTACCAGATGCAAGCAAGTCTCCCACCTTACTTCTGATAGAACATTTCCCATCAATTATTTTCAATTGATAACCCTTGTCCATTAGTTGTCCAACACTAAAATAATTATGTTTAATTCCATCAACAAGTAATACATTATCAGTATTAGTTTTTCCATCCAGAGAAATAGATCCAACTCCAATGATAAGCTTAGGAGTATTGTCACCAAACCTTAGAACACCACCATCATATCTTTTTAGACTAACAAACTTATTTTTATCTCCAAGAATATGATGTGAACAACCAGTATAAATAACCTATTCAAATTTCCTTTCAACACGGGATACTAAGGCTTTTTCTTCATGTAAAGGTTCATCATCCTTAATAGCAATAAATCCAATCTCATCATAGTCAACAACTTCATCATGTGAAAAAATTTCACTAGAATAATAACATTCCTTGTCTTTTTGATACTTAGATTTATAAAACTTAGGTTTATCCTTTGGAACCCTTGTAGGACATCAAGATGAAAAATTACCTATCTTATTGCATGAAAAACATTTCAAAGGTATATTTCCTTCAAATTTACCCTTACCTCTTTTTTCTCTTCTAGTGATCAAGGCCACAACTTCATCCAACTTCCTTTCTTCTTCTTGTATATGATCCCATTCATCAACATATTCTCCAAGTTCTTCTCTCAAGTCACTATTGCTGGTGCTTTCAATTCCTGATAAGGTCTTTTTGTTTCTATGCACAATTGCCTTGAATGTTGACTCAACTTTAGGTAGAGAATCTCCCAATTTTGCAGCCTCAAAAGTAGTCAGTTTCCCAATCAAATCTCTCTATTGAAGTTAGGTGTCAAAGGTATAATATCTTATATAGCTTGTACTTTAGTTCTGTATACAATTGTTAAGGATCTGAGAATTTTTGCAATCACTTCTTCCTCACTGTAAGTAGCTCTATATTTCTTGATGCCAATAACAACTTCAGTAATTCTCTATGAATATACTCTAATGTTCTCACTATCTTTCATTTTTAATGTTTCCATATTTTCCTTCCAATTCTGTAACTTTGCCTATTTTATAAACTTATCTCCTTCATACAGTGCTTCCAATCTTGTCCAAATTTCATGTGCAAAATCTAAGTCTTTTACCTCTGTGAATTCATCTTTAGAAAGTGCACTGATCAATGCTTCCCTTACACCATGTTACTACAAGACTAGAAAAAGGGGTTAGAAGCATATCTAGGTAACCACAAACCCTAAACAATATGCTACCCTAACTAATCTAACATTAGAGCCATTGAAATAGGAATTCATAAACAATATGCATAAAAACATAAGAACTCCCTTCAAGTGATGCTCAAATGCTCTCCTTTCTTCTCCATAGAGGTTGATATGTTTCTCTTTGACAAACACCAATTGCACAAAGAACTTGAAATCTTGAATTGATAATGGAAATTACTAGGAGATAGTGGTTCAACCTTGAATGAGAGAAATGAATCCATTTTATAGAAAATGGGGGTCAATTAGGTGAGATTGCACAAAATCAATGCACCAACCAAGATTTTGGTTGGTAGGATGTTTGGAAGCATGAAATGGGGGAGAGATATTGAAAATATTTGGAGATATTTAGGAAGCACCTTAATAGG
>MU224521.1:1069577-1092947 GCA_018584345.1 Thuja plicata
TTCCATTATCAATTCAAGCTTTCAAGTTCTTTGTGCAATTGGTGTTTGTCAAAGAGAAACATATCAACCTCTATGGAGAAGAAAGGAGAGCATTTGAGCATCACTTGAAGGGAGTTCTTATGTTTTTGTGCATATTGTTTATGAATTCATATTTCAATGGCTCTAATGTTAGATTAGTTAGGGTAGCATATTGTTTAGGGTTTGTGGTTACCTAGAAATGCTTCTAACCCCTTTTCTAGTCTTACATGTGTCTACAGTTACATGAAAATAACTTCTTTTCATCTTCAGTAGCTTTATCTAATTCATCCTCCGCTTTCATTTGTTCCTTTATTTTAGTAATCATCCAGTAGTCAATTCCCAAGCATAACAAATGTGTTCTTATCATGTTCTTCCAACTGTCAAAGTTTTCATAATCAAGCTTCAAACTATCGTTCCTATACTAAGTCATCTTCAGGATCACCTCAAGCTATTAAGCTTTCTCTCTAAGAATCAGTAGCTCTAATACCAATTGTTAGGAACAACAGTCCACCAACACAACTGAGAGGGGGATTGAATCAGTTGTGAGACATATTATTAAACATTAAAATTTATAAAACAAAACTTCACATCAAATGATAACACAGTAAATGCCAACACAATAACACAATCCTTTGTTGTCGAGGAAACCCTATTAAAGGTAAAACCCCAGTGGGAATTAGCACCCACAAATGATGTACTGAGATTATAGTATCCATGTTAAAAGGATTAGCCTTGTTAGAAGCTTATTATAATATTATAGTACATAGTCCCTGTTAAAGGATAGACCCTATTAGGAGTCAAGAGTAACAGTGGGCTCGCTACCCAAAGAAGGTTAAAGCCATCCTCGAGGATTTAACATCTGAACAAGTGTATGTGGAAAATATACAATCCAGTGAAATGTCTAATAGCAACTCTTTGCTTGGTTAGTTCCAATGAAGTACAATGAACCTATCCTCTTCTATACACCCAACAGTCAATCAAGCTTCATATCCTCCTCACTTCTCTGTCAATCACCTTCTCTTCATACACATACATACATCCATACACACATCTTTTCAAAAGAAAAGATCTCTCATATATACCCTATTACATTAATTGATTAGGTCGGCCAATTAAGCTTTCCCAATATACAAATAATTATTTAACCCCTTGCTAAGATACACACAGTATCTAAAACAAGTATACATCAATTAAAATACATCAGATATAGTCTAAGATCCGCAATCCACGCTCGCAATCTACAAGACACACTACATCTCTAAAATCAGCCCCAAATAGGTCTCCTCTAGAATACATGCCACTGCTGACATCATCATCACTCATACGACTTGTAACCCATCAAAAAAATTCTTGAACATGTCTTCTATCATACCTCAAGCTCGCATAACATGAATCATCATTGCCTATAAGATGTACTCAAAACACAGAGACTCACTCTGTCAATCATCACTGTCATAGTCCAGAAACCACTCTTTACCAAAACATCTGTAACTCATCCAATATACAATATTAAGCCAAGAAACCTTAAAAATAAGATCATCATACATCATTCTACATATCCCCATCTTCTCTCATTTTGATTCATTTGTATAGTATCTGTACACTTTTTTCAAGCATCATACAACAGTAATAACCAATATGTTCTTCCTCCACAGAAACATATGTTGACATCAGTGAAAAAACATGAATGCCAATAACATTAGTAGTAGCCAATTCCAACATCATCCAACATCTTCTTCTTGAATTTCTTCCCACTCATCAATATATTCTCCAAGCTCTTCATTTCTATTGCTTCTGCTAAATCTCGCAAGGATTGATAAGGTCTTTTTGTCATTAAGAATAGTAGCCTTGAATGCAAACTCTACTTTGGGTACAACATCCTGCAACTCTGCAGTCTCAAAGGTGGTTATCTTAGAAATCAAGACTTCTCTATTGAAGTTCTTTTTCAGTTGTATGATCTCCTCTATTGCTTTCACTTTAGTCTTGTAAGCAGGTGTAAAATATCTAAGAATATTTGCGATCACTTCATCTTCAATATATGTGCCTCATGAGTTTCTGATTCTAGTAACAACCTTTGTAACCCTATGTACATATGCTCTGACATTCTCATCATATCACATCCTCTGACTCTCCATTTTAGCCTTCCAATTCTATAATTTTTATTTCTTAGTGTACTGATCTCCTTCATATAGAGCCTCTAGCCTTGTCCATATCTTATGAGCTGAATCAATATCTTTAACCTCTATAAATTCTGCCTTAGAGAGCGCACTTATCAGAGCTTCCCTTGCACCCATATTGCAAGAAAAAAAATTCTTTTCTTCCTTTGTAGCATTCCCTAAATCATCTTTGGCCTTGATTGCTTCATCCTTCTTTGTAATCATCGAGTAGTCAATTCCTAAACATATCAAATGAGTTCTCATCTTTTCCTTCCAATTGTCAAAATTTTCAACATCAAATTTAGGAATTTCCTTCCTATAGTAAGCCATCTTAGAATATCTTCAAGCTGTTAAGATTTCCCTCAGAGGACCACAAGCTCTGATACCAATTTTTAGTAATAATACAACTGAGAGGGTTTGGGGTGAATCAGTTGTATTCCAAATAATTAAACTTTAAAATTTAAACCAATTACTTAATGCAAATCTGAAAACTTCAAGAACAACACCATAAAAAAATTATTTTTTATCGAGGATACCTTGTCAAGGTAGAAACCCCAGTGGGAATTAGCACCCACAAATAATGCACTAGAAATATTGTATCCCTATTATAAGATCTAGCCATGTTAGGAACTGATTATTACATCTAGTACAAGTCCCTATTAAAGGACATACCCTGTTAGGAGTCTTCTCAACCCTCTTAGGAGTCTTTTCAACCCTTTTAGGATTTGAATGAAATGATGAGCTCACTACCCAAGCACACTACCCAAAGTGAAGGTTAAATCCACCTTCTAGACTCACTGTCCAAAACAAAGTATAGAAGTATACTTTTAACAATGAACCGACTGATAGAAACTTTCTTTTCCTATATAGTTCCAATGAAGTGCAATGCAAATATAGTTACTTCTCTACATCCAGTAGAACTTGCATCCACATGCTCACAACATCCAATACCTCCAATACATGTCTTTACACATCAAGGAATTTCTTTCCTTTATACAAGTTACAATAAAAAATTAGGTCAGCATGTTAAGACATCCCCAATGCATAAAAAATCACATAGACCATTGCTAAGATACACACGGTACCTTAAACAGGTAATTATAAAATATAAATCATTAGTTACTCGCTAAGATCCATAATCCATGTTTGCCAATCATTAAGCACATTACACCTCTGTAGTCAGCCCCAAATAGGTCTTCACTTGTCCACACGCTTCAACTGACTTCATCAAGAATCTAATGACCCAAGAATCACATAGAATTTTTTCCCATGTATCTTATAACATTCCTTAAGCTTGTATGTCATAACTCATGCTCACATCCAAGTTGTCCCAAAAACTCAGAGACCATCTATGTCATAATCCTCTATTACTGCACTAAAACCAGTTTTTACCAAAACAACTATAACTCATGCACATACCAATATAAGATCTCATGACCTTAGACATACGATATACACTCATCCCTCTACACAAATTTGTGTTGGCATACACTGATACATTGTACAATGTATGTACACACCTATCACTCTCACATGTACCTATGATAGCTAGTCTTTCTGAGACTTCTACTATATCCAACTGAAACATATGTTGACATCAATGACAAAAAGTGAATGTCAACAACTCAATAGAAACAATTCCAACATGATTTGTGTGTGCATTTATTGTTGTTTTATGGTAATTTTTGATTCTCTGTGAATTGGATTACATATATCTTGGTTGATTTTACGTTTCAGGATGTGTGTCTTTGACTTGTCATGATTGGTCATTCATGGATCATTAGTGTTATTTTGGATTATATCCATGTTTATGGATATATGTTCTTTTGGCTTGTCATATTTGATCATTTGAGTATTATTTATATTTTAGTCATTTCGAATCCTGATGGTTAATGTCCTAATTGGTATATTGTGTTGATTAATAATATTCTTCCTTTTGAGGTCCTAAATGTTAATTTGATATATAGGGATCTATTGGTGTGTGTGTGTGTGTGTGTGTGTGTGTGTGTGGATAGTATGCATTAAGTATGACTATATATTAAGATTATTTAGTAGGTATGTATACATGTGTGTATGTAAATATATTTATATCATTTATTAAAGTGGGGGAATATGGTTATAGTTATATTTGAGTTATTTGGATTATCCCATTAGTTGAAAATTGGTTGGGAGTCGGTTCCCTTCCAACAAAAATCTTGGGAAATATATTTGAGAGGATTTCCTTTTCATTTTTGGGAGATTTTCACTGGAGTTTTGATGGGAGAAAATTCTGAGAATTGTTGGAGAACAAATTATGTTTGGACTAGGGGTTTGAGTGTGATTTTGAGGAGAGATTGATGAGAGTTCTTACAATCATCTTGAGAGGTTGATATTTTGTTTCAGAAGGGAGATTATTATGTGAGATTAGATTTATTTTCCATTGATATTGCCAAAGTGTTGAAGATTGAATTGTTGTTTGTGTATGGATTGGATTGATCTTCATTTGCTTCATCTTTTGTTTGATCTTAGCCGGACCCGAGATAGGGATTTAATCCATTATTATTATTGATTTAATGGAAAGGATTGTGATTATTTTTGTGTTGTTTTTATTCCTAAAATGTATGCTATTTGTTATTTGGAAATTTGAAAATAATTATATTAAATTTTGATTTCAATGTGATTTCTTTTTAGGGTTTTAATGAACCTATTTTGGATATTGTGTTAATATACTTGGTTAAATACACTTCTAGTTTCAATTTATTAGTTTTATAGGAATAAAACTGAGAGATTTCTGTATAGTCAAAAAATGGAAGCACTTCCATTGTAGACATGTTTAGCCTTCTGAGTAAGTGGTTTGGGGTCATGAAAAGTGCCTTGAATGGGTTCCTGATCTTGACATGGCTTCTCCCCTGTTTTGTCCCTCTTTCCACTCCTATTTAGCCTGATTTCTGCATTCTAAACTACAGACTGGTGATTATGGGCTTCAGGGTTAGGGTTGACCTTTTAGGTCTATGTCAACCTTGACCCTGACCTAGGTCAAGGTCAACCTCGACCTTGACCAAGGGTTCAGATCCTGGGGTCTCACAGTTTTTGGAGGTCGGCCTTTGCAAAAAGTTTTTCCCACTTCCAGGTCAGCTGTTTCAGGTTCTGAAGTGTTGATTCCTAAATTATATTTAATATAGGTCCTCTCCTAGGGGTAAAGGCTTTAATGGGAATTTAATCCTCCTATGCAGGCCTCCTTAGAAGATTGTGCCCTAATTTCATATAAAAGGGAAGCTTTCTCTCTCATTTTCTCTAAGTCTTCTAAGTGATACTAAGTTCTCTATTGAAGCCTATGCATCCTTGAGCAATTGAGAAACATCATCAAGAAAGAAATCAAGCAAGACTTCAAGCAAGCATTCATCCATTCAAGTATCCATTTTCATGAAGGAGATCCATTGGAGGCCATTGAAGGATTGAAGCTACATAGTGCCCTTTTGGTGGTCTCTCCATCCACCTTCTTCCAAGCTTATTCCAAATTCAAGAACCCATTCAAGACTTGGTGTTGGAGATCTACAAGCAAGAGATTGAAGACATCCTACATTTCTAAATTCCACATTTTGAAGCATACTTGTGGATTCAAGGATTTGAATCCACCACAAGGACTTTTTCAAGCAAGGTGAATTTATGCATTTACTTTGTCCATTTTTGCAATTTCAATTACATGTATTTGAGGTTAATTCCAAAACCGGGGTTTGACCAAGGAAAACCCCTCCCCCACAACAAACAATCCCCTTTTTCTTGTAGGTACAAGTACAGAATAGTTGATTTGAGACAAGATCTGGATACCCTTTTTGGCTTTCTTTCAGACGGCGCGAACAAATTTTCTGTCGGACCTGTGCAGGTCAGGGTCGACATTATTGGGTCAGGGTTGACATTTGTGGGTCAAGGTCAACCTTTTTCATAAGATGACATTAGAATGGAAAAATATTTCTGGGTTTTGTTCGTCTCTGCGTTTCAGTTCGAGATCAACTGTCAGTTTTTTAAGAAACTCAATACAGACCTCAGAAAATAGCATTCTTTGATTTGCAAATTTCAAGGTTAGTGCATTTCTCCTATTCCTTCAATTACTATCATATATCATTTCTATACATATAATTAACAGAATTTAAGGTATCTCTCTTGTTATTCTCATTTCCAAATAGTTGATTCATTTGTGCATTAGCCCTTCTCTTGGGTTGATCAACTTGAATCTCCCATTTGTGCATTTGAGGATAAAAAGGAATATCTTATCTTCTCCTTAATTAAAATATACAATAAATCAATTAAAGTTAAGGAATTCAATACAATCTAGGCAACTCAAAGAACAATTTATACATCAACACATTTCCTATTTCAAACATTACATTTCAAGATAATCAACAAAACCATTCTTTCTTAATACATTATACATTTTTAATAAACATATCTCTATTTCAATCCCCCTTTTACATTTTAGTAAGATAGGATATTTTCTTATCTTACAATTTCAAATGGGTATCTCTTAGATTTTTTTCCTAGGGTCCAATTAAGGCCCTATTTTTAGCATCAACTCAGACTGTCCTATGAAACTGTCAATCTACCTTTACCATAAAATTATATTTAAATAATCATATAGTTGTGTTGCATCACTATAAAAATTGCATTGAATCATTTGAATTGCATTTAATCCCTCTTCCAATTGCGTGGATTCATTGGCAATTGTGTTTCATGCTTAATTGTCAAATTTCAGTGTTCGAGTGTATATCAGAGGCATTGGGGTTTCTTTGTATCAAGTTTTCTCTATCATGGATGCTCTTTAGGGTAGTGATATGCCTAATTAATGTGAATTTTTTGTGTTTTAAATTCCATTTTTTTTATCTTGATTTTAATTGGTTTCCAGGATAGGGTTTAGGCTTGTCCATGATGAAGGGCAATATGAGTGTTCCTAAACCTATTTAATGTGATTGCAAATGTCGAATGAGATTGAATTAATGCATTAATTTTGTTTATTATTATGATATGTATATATTTTATGGTTTTATGCTTAAGGGATAAAGAACCTATATGCATGGTAGGTGAGTCGCTCTCAACGGGGGTTGAGGCCCTAAGTGGCTGCCAGGGTAACTCATTTATGAGTGGATTAATCAAGTGATAACCTAATAAATGAAGTGGGAAGGGGGATACACATTAATACGATAATTTTTATTCATCTCCCATTCCTTTAGTTATAGTACAGGTAAGGATGGGAGTGGGAGAAGATGCCAATTGATATGACATGATCAGATTGCAAAATAGTGTAAACTCATCAAATGTAAACTCACCTCCTCTATCAGATCTCATACAGTTTAGTTGCCTACCTATTTATTTCTCAACTCTAGCCTTGTATCACTTAAACAATTGAAATGCATCATATTTTTCTTTTAAAAACATTACAGACATCATTCTAGAATAATCATCCACAAATAAAATAACCCAAATCCATTCATATGTGATCTTGACCAGTGTGAATGGTACAAAGACATTATTGTATACCTGCAAAAAATGATTTTCCCCCTGATATGGAATGATAATAAGAAAATAACTATGAAATTTCCTACCATTAAATATTCCATGGTTCTTGGACAATTGTGGTAGAAAAGTAATGAAAGTGTGTTGCTTAAATGTGTTGATCAAAATCAGGCTAAGAGAATTTTAGAAGAAATGCATTGTGGAGCATGCGGTGGTCATTACATGGCTAAAAGAACTCCTTATAAGGTGAAAATATTCAGTTTCTATTAGCCAACTATTTTGAGAGATGCACATCAAATGGTGAGAAATTGTGATACATGCCAAAGGTTTTCGGGTAAGTTGAAATATTTTGGTAACTTACCTCTTAGGCCTGTAAATGTTCAAGCACCATTTCAGTACTGGGGGTTAGATTTTATTGGAGAGATTTAAAGAAAGTTAAGTGGTGGTCACTCATGGATTTTCATGGCTACTGATTATTTTACCAAGTGGGTAGAGGTTATCCCTGTTAGGAGAGCTCCAAGAAAAGTGGTGGTAGACTTCATTTTGGAGAATATTGTGATCAGATTTGGATGCCCTAATAAAATAGTAGTAGACAATGCTATGTATTTTAGATCTAATGAATTTGATGCATTTTGTCATAAGTATGGGATTCAAATATCTTACTCTTCTCCATACCACCCATACAGAAATGGCCATGCTAAATCAAGAAATAAAAGATTGATTAAAATCATCAAGTGATTCCTAGAAGACAACAAGAAGGCTTGGGATACCAAAATGAGATTTTGTTACAAGTGTGGTTGTTGTTGCACCAAAAGATTGACCTATCAATGACCGATACAACCACTAGACTTATAGAAACCACAATAGGCAGTTAGTCCCTTGTCACAAATCCCAAGAGGAGCACTAACCATTTTTCCAAAAATCTCCCCCTCAATGTTACTCGAGGGGATTTGAACCTATGAACAAGCTTTGATACAACTTGTTACAAGTGTGGTTGTCGTTGCACCAAAAGATTGACCTGTCAATGCCCGATACAACCACTAGACTTATAGAATCCATAGGAGGTAGTTAGTCCCTTGTCACAAATCCAGAGGGGAGTGCTAACCATTTTTTCAACAAATTTTTAATATGGACTGACAGGGTAACTGTGAAAAAGGCAATCAGATGTGCACCTTTTGACCTTGTATATGGCATTCAGACCAGATTACCCCAAAATAACTTGATGCAAATGTACAAGTTTGTGCAGACTTATGATGGGGACTTGGATGATGAAATGAGGATAAGAATAAATGATCTAATGCAGTTGGATGAAAAAAGAAGAGAAGCATAAGAAAGAAATGCAAAATTACAGTTGTTGATCAAATATTTATATGAAAAGAAAACCACTGCCAGAAAATATGAAGTGGATGATATGATCCTCATGTGGAATTCCAGATTGGAAGACAAGGGTAGATATGGAAAATTTGACCCAATCTAAATAGGTCCATATATTATTGACAGTAAATGATGTGAAGACTCGTATTTGTTGAAAAACATGACCGAAGAAACTCTTGAATTGCCACTTCATGGACAATTCTTGAAGCATTATTTCTCTTGGAATAATGGATTATATCCATGAACAGTAGGTAGGTTTTATATATGTTTATAGTTTTTCTTGTGTGTTTTAGGGTTAGGTTTTATGCTCTATTTGTTAGGGTTGGTCTTCTTAACCTTGAGATTCTCAGATCTTGTTATGATTTTAAGAGGCATAATTCCCCAATTAGAGCCACTATTAGGACTATAAAATTTGGCTAAGTATTTGTCAAAATTTATTCAAAATTTTACAATAATTTTTTTTGTCTTGTAAAAAATTTCATCTGTCAAGAAAATGAAGTCAGCAATCGAGATGGAAGAAAATGTCCTAAGTCTGATCTGGTGTTTTCCTATTTGTCTTTGCAAATTACTGTGGCAATTAGCTAAAGTCAAAATACCTTTGTTATGCTTTACCGCTAGTTCACGAGTCTTTTCTAGTCAAAGTTTTTAGGTATGTGAACTAGCCATATTTGTTTAATTGTTAACCGCAAGTTCACAAGGTTTGATTTAGTTAAGATTTGATGCTTACGATCTTGCAAGGTGGTTAAATTTCCTTTGTGTCGTGAGGTTGCAATGGTCTTATCCTCTTATATCAAACAATTGCTATGTTGCAAGGAAGTTAAGTTAAAGTGTAGCGCAATATTGCAAGTCACTAGTCCGGTTAAGTTTTTATGTTGTGAGCTTGCAATAATGCTAAGTGTGGTAGTTGATTTAAGACTATCGCAAGGGTGCATGCCAATTAATAGTTAGTCTAAAATGGTTACGACCATGCAATATTTTCTTGCTAGTGGTTAAGTTTAGTTTGTCACAAGTTTGCAAGTTGTCTTAATGGTTAAGTTGTTAAGGTGTGAACAAGCGTAGAGATGCCACATGTCCCTTGTTTCAAAAACTAACTAAAATTTACTACAAGCTGCAAGATCACAAGTGTTTATGAAGGTTGTGAAGATGTTTGTGGTAGTGTGAGAATCTTCCATTTGTCTTGAGAAGATTCAAATTAAAATGCTTTGTCGCAGCATCAGTACAAGGTTTGAAAGGGATTTTATTCTTATCTCACGATGTTGCAAGATGTTGCCACGTATCTGAAGTATAATGGTCAATGGATGGTGTAAAGTTG
Source organism: Thuja plicata (assembly GCA_018584345.1). NCBI lineage: Eukaryota > Viridiplantae > Streptophyta > Pinopsida > Cupressales > Cupressaceae > Thuja > Thuja plicata. Next base: position 1,079,925 of record MU224521.1, read on the forward strand.
TAGGATTTCTTTAATTAAACTTTTCTTGGTTGCAAAAATGTGAGGAGGTTAAGGATAAACATTGGTACAAGGTCACAAGGTTATGATGCAGTTTGTTCTAAAGGTTGTGACCATGCAAATGTGACTGTTATAGTTTGTCGCAAGTTCGCAAGACATAATTTAAAGTTATATTTTCTAATAAAGCCAAGATTGATGCCACAAAGATAGTTGACTTGAGTTGAAAAGTAAAAAGGTGAGGTCTGGGCAAAATATATTTGTGACAAGACAAATATTTTCTAGAGGTGTTGGCATATTTTCCAAATGATTTTTAAATTTCTCAAATTTCTAAATTTGTGGCCTAATGACATGACCATTTTCCTTCTGCAGCTAACTATAGTTATTATGAATGTATGAAAATAATGGTGAGTTGATGGACAGAGTTGGTACCCAAGAAAGATATTTAAAGTGGTATCCATAGCCATCATTTTCATACCCAATCACTAATCTTGTTTTCTGTGAGATATCAAGATTGCCTTGAGATTAAGTTGTTGCATTTGTAGACAAAATAAGTGCATCAGAGAAGCTTTTATGTCTAGTTTGAAGAGTTTGTTATTTCTGTAAAAATGGAAGAACCAAGTACATTTACTCAGTCAGCAGCTGCGGGAAAGCAGAAGAAGGATAAATTTTAAGAGGAATGGGTTCAATTGTTGTCAGGGTCATCAAATGCATTATCAACTAATGATCAGGCATGGCAGGAAACAGGTTATCAGTGCAAGAACCCAGAAACTCATGGTTCCTCTCTTTTCCTTTTCCTTTTCCTTTTCCTTTTTAAAAATAGAATGAAATATTTCCTAGTGTGAAATCCATGGGTTCTAAACATGGATAAATTGATCATTCATAATGCCTTCATAGATGTTGACCTAATAAAAGTATTGGCAAAACATTATTTCCCGGTCACCAAATGTGTTAGGAAAAAAGATAAGACTGCTCTGGTAAGGATTTACAGAACTAGCTTTGTAGAACCATTCGACATTTTTGGAGCCATGAGCGTGGACATCAACTTGGAAAAAGAAAAATGACAGTATCATTTGTACAAGAATGTCATAAAGAAGAATACAATTTCCAATTTTATGCCCAGGGATGGAAGGAAGCCTATACCAATTCTAGACAATGTGAAGGAACCTTATGATCTGGACACTTTTCATAATTACTTCAAGTATATGGTGTATGGTCTGTGTAAATTATTGGGATCATAAGGAGGAAAGATGGTAGAGAAAGATTTGATGATGTTGGATATGGACATTCAACACCCCCATGTGAACAAGGAATATGACTATGTGGGTTTCATAGTCAACAGAATTCAAAATTACCTAGAGGCTATAAAAAGTAATCCTTCTAAGATTGATTTCAAGCATTATTCCATTCTCATGCATCTCATTTTGCTTTACAATGCTGACCACATGGATGATGAGTTGATCCTGATGAAGGAGGATATGGGTATGTTGCTGCCAATTCAACTATGGAAAAGGGTATGAGAATGCATCACTTTCTCTTCTTCCTTTTTACATTTTGAAAACTAGATTGTAGACCCCATTAGAGACATGCTAGGTGCAAGAGAGGATAGAATTCCACTTGATCTCAGAAGAATGATTAGACCTCTGCATGAAAATAGTAAGGGGCCTATAAGGCATAATTGGGGAGATTCTTTCCTTTTTGATAATTTTACAATTATTGGGGTTTTTGGGTGTCCTCAGCCACCTCACATTTTACCAAAACATGTCCCTCTCAGAGTGGGAATTATTGAGTTCATCTGGTAGCTAACACTATTTGAAAAATAATACCTAGGCCCAAAGAAGAAGAAAGGAACACTACTACCAAGATTATGCATAGTAAGTGATTTCACCATAGGGAAATGGGCTTTGGATCCCATAATGATTTCTTGAGGTATTACAGATTATACACTACAAAGATGAGAATATGTCATCATGAGGCATTCATGAGAGATAGTTTAAAGGATATGGAAAATGTTTCTTTGCCACTTCATAAGGCATTGCCTATGGAGGACATTATTATATGCATAGTTTTTGTTGATGAGTTTACTGAGAAAAGAAGAAGATGGAATGATATCCAAAGAGTTGAAAGGGAATTCAAAGAAGTGGATTCGTCTTTCCCTAGTTTCTATCATGAGCTCAGATATTGGGATAAATTGAAAACATTACTTGATAAATATGATGAAATAATGGAGAGGATGCCTGATGTGCCTATTGGAGCAGAGGAGAAGGTTAACCCTAAGGATGTGGAGTTATCTCATGAAGATGTGTTGTTCAGGAGAGAATATTTTGTGGAAGTAGAGGATGGAGATGAAGTTGAGTCTTCTCAAAAGCTAGCAACCAAAAAACATAAAATTGAACATGCTCCCAAGAATATGAAAGATACTGATAAAGTAGTAATTACTGAGAAAGGTCCCTATTTCCATGAGATAAGACCATTAATAAGGGATGTGCATAATACACTAGAAGGTGAGGGGACTGGGGAATCATGTTTACACTAGCTACCCAAATAGATGATAGGTTATTACTTTCTAACTTGTTCATGCGGTATGATGACTTCATCCAGGCTGAGGAATTTAAGAGTTTCCTTTTTAAGTTAAAGGAAAATAAATTGAAGATTAATTTGGGGCCAAAAGCTGATACAAAGGAAAACAAAGAAATATTGGTAAAATAATTGCAGGAGTATAATCTAGCCAGTCATACACTCTTTGTGATATATACAAGAGAAGTGGTGAAAATAAGTGGTATGATTCTATTGCCTGGATGGGACATGCAATCATCTTTCTTGAATGATCAAATAAGAAAGCAACTTGATCAAATATTCAAGTCTGAGGTTGAGCTTAGGTATTTCATCAAAGGCTCATGTTTTGACCCAAGGCTAAAGATATTGGAAATTTGGTCACTTTCCCCTACTACACATAAGCCAAATTGTTTTGACAACGGGATCAAAGGCAGGGTGACAAGCTCATCTGGAATATCCATAGTGTGAGAAATGTGGATATTGAAGATTTATTAACCCATGTATCTTTCCTAAATAGAGCTAAGCCAAAGGATTTTGAGAAGAGGGTTGTAGAGACATACAACAACCTTATTAGAATATCCAAGGAGTATAAGGGGAAGCTTATGCTAAATGCTAAGCTAGAATAAAAATTGTTGAGATAACTGAGAAGTTATCCAATATGCCTACTATTAATGAAAGGGTGGATGCTTCTATAGAGAATAATAGTGAGTTCATTCCTTCTTATTCAAATGTTTCTATCCTTGTTGAGGCTGATGAGAGGATGAATAGATATTCTGAAAGGATAGCGAAACTAGAAAAAGAAAAGAATACTTTGGGAGTCAAAGTATTGATGGAGATCCTAGAGCACAGAGTTGGTACCTTAGAGAATAAATTGAGTATTGTTAATAGCTCTCATGTATCCCTGCAAGATTCTAAAGGTAAATTTGTAGAGGGTATGGCCTTCTTGAACCCTATTCTTACTCTATGGTCAAGTAGGAATATGTCAATGAAGAAGCTTGCAGAAATTTTGGTTTACATGCATGATCTGCCTGATAATATTGTAGACACTGGTGCAGGAGCACCTAGGTAGGCTAGTTGTGGAAATATAACCTAGGGTTTTCTCTTTCTTTTTTTTGGCTTGTAGTGGTTCTAGCTATACCACTAGGTGAATAAAGGGACCAAGAGTCCTAGTGTGTGAAATGTTTGTAGGAGGATAGGTCTTATCAGTCCCTTGGTGACCCTTAGGTCCATTTAGGCCCAATTAGGGAATTTTGGCATCTTGTGGAAAAATGAGCCAAGAGAGGGAATAGAGGACCATTTTTATTTTGTTTCATCATATTTATTGGATTGGACAAGTTTGGATAGGGTTTGACCAAGTTTGGAAATCAAACCCAAAAGTTTCCAAAAGTTGTCAATGTTGTCATTGACAACATTGACAACTTTTATGACAAGTTGGCATCTTTGATGAAATTGGTTGGTTAACTATTTGAAACTGACCATTTAGTGTTTGTTTCATCTATATAAGATCATCCTTGGGATTTGTGAAGGGTTGGAAAGTTTGAGAAATTTCATGTACGGACTATGTTAAGAAATAACAGTGAATAATTGTGTGTTTCAAGGTGATCGGGTAGTGTAATGGATTGAGAATGTTTCTGTAAGCATTGGTTCATGTAATATAGGTTATTTATGAACTTATTTTGGTGTTAGATTGGTAGATTCAATTTTTTTAAGTGTTTGTATAAAATCTTTAAAGTTCAGTCCAGTCGTTGGTCTTGATTTGAGCACTACTTGCAAATGGAGTCTTAGCTTTCTTTTCCACCGTGGCTTTGGCCCAGGATCTTGGATTATTAAAGTGGACTCCATTTACATTGTGTACATAGTAGGATGGGCCCTGGAAGTGGTGGAAGCTATTTTTAAGATGATTCCCTAGGCGAGCTAGAGTGCCATGGCTAGGGATCATCAGTGTTTGCAGAGCTAGCTAGAGAGATTGAAAGCATCCATAGCTTCAATCAGTGGAAGTGAGAAGGTAGAAGAGTCAAAGGAGGACCCCCAACCAAGAGGAGAAGTTGTGAGGAGTTATTTTGTTGTCCAAGAAAGTTCATTTCTTGTGCAGACAGTAAAGGAGACCTAAAACTCTGAATTTTAGGCATGAAAGTAAGAAGGACTGTACGAACACTTCTGAGGGATAAGACCTAGAAAATCTCTAGTGTCTCTGAAAAGGGTGTCTATATCCTAAGCCTATTTGGAACTTGTTAAGAAATTTTTCCAAGATAATGCAGAAAAGGTGACCAAATAGGGCTAATTGCTTGTAGCCCTATTTTGGAGGTAATTGCATAGGTTCTTGGAGCTCGTTTGTGTTTTTGAAGAAAAGTGAGTTTTTAGAGGTTGGAATTGGTCCTGTTGACATCTTTATATGTTGCCTTTCCAATTTGGTGAAGATTGGAATCCATTTGGATTAGATTGTACAAATGGGAAAAGAAAGACCAATTTGGGTCTAGTATGAGGTTTGCAAAAGTTGTGAGTTCTACTTTGTTGATGTTTACTAGTTGAATGAATTATGATCTTGTGATAAGATACCTAAAGAGCCTAGGGTTAGTAGAAGAACCCTAGAAGGTAAGTGAGTTACCTAAGAGACCCTAGAAGAGGTCTAATAAGAAAGACTAGTACTACATCAAAGTGGCATCAGAGCAAGTTGAGAAACTTGGGGAAGTTGGTTTATGTCAGAGATCGAATCTTGTGGTTCTACAAAGATGGTGACAAATGCAGAACTAGCCAAGGATATGGAGGAGAAAAAGGAGAAAAAAAACTCCTTGAGGGTACTTTGGAAGAAATGAGAGTAAAGATGGAAGAACTAGTAGATGCTACTAGGAAGAAAGAATATGAAGTAGAATCCAGTAGTAAGGGTAAGATGAAGATGGAGGAAGAAGACTACATTCCTGAACCTGACCCAGTGTTGAATGAGGAACCTTTCTTAAAGGCCATAAAGGCACTAAGTGGCAAATGTTTGGAAGAAATACCTTTATTTGGAGGAAAGATGGATATTGAGGCAGTCATGGACTAGATTGAAGCAATGGAAAATCATTTTGAATGTGAAGGGATAAGTGAGGCCCAAAGGGTTAAAGTGGCCAAGTCTAGACTTAGAGGGTCATCTTTGACTTGGTGTAAATAGCTTCAGGATGAGAGGGTAAGCATGGGAAAGTAACCAATAGAAAATTGGAATGCTATGGTAACCAAATTGAAGGAGAGTTATCTTCTAGAGTACTATGAAATATAGCTCCATAGGAAGAGACAAAAATTGAAGAAGAAAGACCTAGATGTGGCCTCATATACTGAGGAATTCCAAATACTATGTTTAAGGTCTAAGTTTCAAGAAGAAGAGCCAATCAAAGTGGCTAGATACTTGAGTGGGTTGAAGTGGAACATCCAAGAGGAGATAAGCCTATGGACACCTACCACCATCCAAAAGTTTCATCAGTTAGCTCTAAAGGTGGAAGAGAATAATAAGAAGAAAGGGGATTCTAGTTTCAAGAACAATAATAAGAAATAGAGGCAGAGGAAGAGAACAAAGGGGCCAAAGAGGGGGCTACCAAGGAAGGGGTAGTGAACAAAGATCCCAAGGAAAAAATAAGTTGATAGAGCAGCAGACTAAGAACAATTCAAGAGGAGGGTATAATAGAGGCAGAGGTAACAATGGGGATTCTAACAAAGGAAGAGGAGGTAGGAGTGGATCCTACTTTTCCACTATGAAGTGTTATTATTATGGGAAACTAGGGCATCCATCTTATAGATGTCATGATAACCCCTCTACAACAAATAGTGACAAAAGAGTAGCATATGCACATGAGGATACTTCTAGTGTCAAGACTCTAGAGGTGGATCATCTAGATTCAGAAATGGGTGAGAACCTGATGTTTAGAAGGGTCTTAATAAGGAAACCAATCAAGGATGAGCCTAAACATAGGAGGGCACTATTTAGAATCAGATGTAAGATTCTTGGAAAAGTGTGTAAGGTGATTGTTGATTATGGATCCATAGACAACATCATTTCAGAGGAGGCAGTGGTGAAGCTTAAGTTAGCCAAAATACCCCATGTGAACCCTTATAAGGTGACATGGCTCAACAAAGGCCAGAGTGTCTTGGTCAATGAGCAAACATGGGTAGAATTCTCAATAGAAGGATACAAGGACAGATTGCTTTGTGACATCCTACCAATGGATGCTTGTCATTTGCTTCTTGGGAGGCCTTGGCAGTTTGATAATGGAGCAGTATATGATGGGAAGGGGAACTCCATTACATTTAAGAAAGGAGGAAAGACCTTCAAAATTCAGTCTTTGTTAGAAGATGAGGAACCAAAGAGTAAGACCCCTAATGTTATGTAATGCAGAGGTAAAGATTTTGTGAGGGACATTAGAGATGATGAGGGAGAAGGTTATGCCATTGTGTTAAGACCTAAGGAGGAGGAGACACCAGTAAGGGAACCACTACCAAAGGAATTGCAAGAATTGCTTGAGAAATATAAGGAAATTGTGAGTGATGGCACTCCTGCAACCCTACCACCTAAGAGGGTTATAAATCATCAAATAGACTTTGTACCAGGGGCATCCTTGCCCAATAAAGTAGCATACAAGTTCACTCTAGATCAGAACTTGGAGGTAGCAAGAGAAGTACAAGAACTCTTGGATCAAGGCTTGATCAAGAAGAGCATTAGCCCATGTGCAGTCCCGGCTATTTTAGCATCAAAGAAGGGGGGAAAGTGGAGATTATGCATAGACTCAAGGGCTATAAATAGGATCACAATAAGGTACAGATTCCTAGTTCCAAGCATAGAGGATCTTATGGATTTCCTAGGTGGGGCAATGTATTTCACAAAGCTAGATTTGAAAAGTGGTTATCACCAAATCAAGGTGAAGGAAGGTGATGAATGGAAAATGGAATTCAAAATCATAGATGGGTTATATGAATGGATTGTGATGCCATTTGGCCTCTCTAATTCTCTGAGCACATTCATGAGGCTCATGAATGAGGTGCTCAAGGATTTCACTGGAAAATTTGTGGTGGTATATCTTGATGATATACTGATTTTCAGTAAGACAAGAGAGGAACATGTCAGACATGTGGAGGAAGTATTGAAAAGGTTACATGAAGAGAAGTTGGCCATTAACCTTGAGAAGTGTGACTTCTTTAAACAATAACTATTCTACTTGGGATTTGTGGTGTCCAAGGGGTCTTTGAAGATGAACAAAGACAAAGTTGCTACAATTTTGAACTGGCCTCCACCTACCACAGCCACTGAGGTAAGGATTTTTCATGGCCTTGCCCAATTTTATAGAAATTTTATTAGAAACTTTAGTGGGATATGTGCTCCATTAATGGATACCATTAAGGGTGGGGTCAAAACTAAGTTCAGATGGACTTTGGAAGCTAAAAAATCTTTTGAAATGTTGAAAAGACAAGTGGCTACTCAACCTGTCCTACAATTGCCAAGCTTTGATAAGTTATTTACCATTGAGTGTGATGCTAGTGGAATGGTAGTAGGGGGTGTGTTAAGTCAAGAGGGCAGACCTATTGCCTTCTTTAGTGAAAAATTGAATGAGGCCAAGAAGAAATATTCTTCTTATGACTTAGAGCTCTATGCTCTAGTCCAATCTTTGAGGAAATGGAGGCATTATCTATTGCCTAAATAATTTGTGGTATTTACAGATAATTAGGCCCTTAGCTACATTAACACACAAGAAAAGCTAAGTAATAGGCATTTAAAGTGGATGGAATACTTGCAGGCATTCACTTTTACTATCAAACACAAGAAGGGTTAACTCAACAAGGTGGCAGATGCTTTGAGCAGGAGATTGTTAACAATGCAAGAAGTCCACTTGAATAGCATTAGGATTGATATTTTTAGAGACCTATACAAATCAGATGAGGATTTTGGTGAGGCCTATAAGGTATGTGTTGACTTGGAGAATCATTTTCATAGCAAGTTCTCTGATTACACTTTACAGAATGGTTTGTTGTTTAAAGGCAATCAATTGTGTGTACCCAAAGGGTCAATGAGGATGAACCTCATCCAAGAGAAGCATAATGGCTCTCTAAGTGGTCATTGTGGTAAGGACAAGACCTTGGAATTCATCCAAAGGTTCTACCATTGGCCAAAATTGGTGAAAGATGTCACCAAGTATGTAGAGCAGTGTGTTGTTTGCATGATGGCAAAAGGAGGAATGAGTAATGCAGGGTTGTATCAGCCTCTACCTATCCCTAATAGACCATGGGAGAGTGTAAGTATGGATTTCATTGTGGGGTTACCCAAAACTAAATAGGGGTATGATAGCATTTATGTAGTTGTTGATAGGTTTAGTAAAATGGGAAATTTCATTCCATGCAGAACTACTAATGATGCTAGCTACATAGCTTTTTTTTTTTTTTAAGAAATAGTAAGGATTCATGGTCTTCCTTTGAGCATGGTCTCTGATAGAGATGTAAAATTTATGAGTCATTTTTGGATAAATTTGTGGATAAGGCTGGGTACTAACCTATCTTTTGGTTTAGCTTACCACCCTCAGACTAATGGCCAAAATGAGGTGGTCAACAAAGTACTGGGTAACCTTTTGAGGTTCCTAACTAAGGAATACAGATAGACTTGGGATGTGGTCATTCCTCAAGCATAATATTCTTACAATGATAGAAAGAATAGGATGATAGGAAATAGTCCATTTGAGGTGGTTTATGGCATGCATCCTAGGGGTTTTTGTGAGCTCAGGGATCTTGGTGGAATGGAGTATAGAAGTGGTCATGCAGAAGACTTCACCTCTACCATGAAGGAGATACAAGACCAGGTAAAGAAGCAGATACAAGACAGTCAACTTAAGTTGAAAGCCAAGGTTGATGAGAAAAGGAGGGATGTTTAGTTTGAAGTGGGGGACTATGTGATGGTCCACTTAAACAAATCTAGACTACAGAAAGGTGTCCCTACCAAGCTTCAGATGAAAAGGGTGGGACCATGCAAGATCTTAGCAAAATATGGAGCTAATGCATATATGGTGGACTTACCATCAGATTTGAGCATCTCTCCCATATTCAATGTTCAAGACCTAATAGAGTTTAGAGGAAAGATGGAGGATATCAATCCAACCAGCCAAGGGGTCAGTGTTGATGTGGAGGTTACTGCCTTACCTCCAAAGTTTCCTATGGTGGCTGATAAAGTCCTGGACTCCTGGGTCAAGAAGACCACTAGACACAAATTCTACATGGAGCATTTGATTCAGTGGAAGGATAGACCAAAATCAAAGGCTTCATGGATTGCAGAGATAGATTTCAAGAAGGTGGGCATCTCAGAGGAGCTACTGTCCACAAGAGTGACATGACTTCTCCTTTTGGGGGAGTATGGTGCAGGAGCACCTAGGTAGGCTAGTTGTGGAAATATAACCTAGGGTTTTCTCTTTATTTTTTTTTTCTTGTAGTGGTTCTAGCTAGACCACTAGGTGAATAAAGGGACCTAGGAGGATAGGTCTTATCAGTCCCTTGGTGACCCTGAGGTCCATTTAGGCCCAACTAGGGAATTTTGGTATCTTGTGGAAAAATGAGCCAAGAGAGGGAATAGAGGATATTTTTGATGTTGTTTCATCATATTTAGTGGATTGGACAAGTTTGGATAGGGTTTGACCAAGTTTGGCAATCAAACCCAAAAGTTGCCAAAAGTTGTCAATGTTGTCATTGACAACTTTTATGACAAGTTGGCATCTTCGATTAAATTGGCTAGTTAACTATCTAAAACCAACCATTTAGTGTTTGGGTCATCTATATAAGACCATCCTCAGGATTTGTGAAGGGTTGGAAAGTTTGATAAATTTCATGTAGTGTTAAGAAATAACAGTGAATATTTGTGTGTTTCAAGGTGATCGGGTAGTGTAATGGATTGAGAATGTTTTTGAAAGAATTTTTTCATGTAATGTAGGTTATTTATGAACTTCTTGTGGTTTTATATTGGTAGATTAAATATTTTTAAGTGTTTGTATAAAATCTTTAAAGTTCAGTCCAGTCGTTGGTCTTGATTTGAGCACTGCTTGCAAATGGAGTCTTAGCTTTCTTTTCCACCGTGGCTTTGGCCCAGGTTCTTGGATTATGAAAGTGGACTCCATGTAAATTTTTTATATAGCAAGATGGACCCTGGAAGTGGTGGAAACTATGTTTAAGATGATGCCCTAGGCGAGCCAGAGTGGCATGGCTAGGGATCATCAGTGATTGCAGAGCTAGCTAGAGGGATTAAAAGAATCCATAGCTTCAATCAGTGGAAGTGGGAAGGTAGAAGAGTCAGAGGAGGACCCCCAACCAAGAGGAGAAGTTGTGAGGAGTTATTTTGTTGGCCAAGAAAGTTCATTTCTTGTGCAGACAGTAAAGGAGGCCTAAAACCCTGAATTTTAGGCATGAAAGTAGGAAGGAATGTACAGACACTTCTAACGGATAAGACCTAGAAAATCTCTAGTTTCTTTGAAAAGGGTGTCTAGATCCTAAGCCTATTTGGCACTTGTTAAGACATTTTTCCAAGATAATACAGAAAAGGTGACCAAATAGGGCTAATTGCTTGTAGCCCTATTTTGGAGGTAATTGCAGAGGTTCTTGGAGCTCGTTTGTGTTTTTGAAGAAAAGTGAGTTTGTAGAGGTTGGAATTGGTCCTTTTGACATCTTTATATGCTTCATTTCCAATTTGGTGAAGATTGGAATCCATTTGGAATAGATTGTACAAATGGTGCAAGAAAGACCAATTTGGGTCTAGTATGAGGTTTGCAAAAGTTGTGAGTTCTAGTTTGTTGATGTTTACTAGTTGAAGGAATTAGGATCTTGTGATAAGATACCTAATGAGCCTAGGGTTAGTAGAAGAACCCTAGTAGGTCAGTGAGTGACCTAAGAGACCCTAGAAGAGGTCTAAGAAGCAAGACTAGTACTACATCAGACACTAAGGATATCATTGGTATAGTTAGTACATTAGTTACATTCTTCACATGTAAAGATCGAATAATCTAAGGAAAACTGTAGATATTTATGGAATCATATAATGCTTATTTTCCTAGAATTTATGATAAAGAAGGAAAGTTGAAGGACATCCCTACATGGATAGGGGATTTTGATTTGATTATGGATAGCATTGAAACATTATTGAATTTAACAAAATATATTGATACCCCCAGCTTGAATGAGGTAATAGATAATATTTTTAGAGCTAAGGCAGATCTTGTTAAATTTATTTTAGATGTAAGGGATTGAACCGATGATCATTAGAGTGAATTTGATGGCCAGATAGAGACTATAAAATCCTTTGAGTGGCCAAACGATAGGTAATTCACCAGGTGGGAGATGGATATGAATAGAAAGAAGGTTGTTTAAGCAGTTGGAACTCACCAATTTTGTCTTTTTGTAGTTGGTTACTAACATGGCACTTGAGCTTGTTTACAAGGAGAACAAGTATATGAATGGGTACCTTGAATTTTCCATCAAAAGTTGTGGGTATCCTACACAATCCAAAGAAGTTATATTTGATTACTTCAAGAAAAAAGTTCCAAATGTTATTTTGTTGATACCAACTCCCACGTAGCATAATTTGAAGATTTGAAGAAGTCTTCATGGGCTTTTATTATTGTTAAGAAATCAATTGTAATTTTTCCCTAAGTGATCCATAACTTGTTGAAATCCTTAGTGTATAAAAGGGTTTCCAAGATCACTTAGGAAGGGATGAGAATTTCTGTCCAAAATTCAAGTAGAATTATTTCATACTTAATTAGGTTTAACCAGTGTAATTGAGTCTTCTATAAAAATTGATAGAGAAATTATATTTTTTTAGTATTGGAGTTTTAGTCATATTGAGTATTATTTCATTAAAATAAATAAATGTATTGTTCAGGCTTAAAATTGTCACCCTAACTCAGGCATTAGGGCTACACAACAATTCCATCCTAACAATGGAAACCTCTCCTAGCTGTGGGTGGACTATGGATGAAGAGGAATCTCCAGATTCTAGGCTGGTTCCTATAAAATATGGTATATCACTTCCTGATTGAAAACTGAACTGGGGAAAAAGAGAAAAGAGATTTGTAACTGAACTTGCATAATAGAAAGGTGATACACCAAGGATATTCAGACTCTTTTATGAAGTTTCAAACTGACTTATACTTATCATATTCTAATGGATCTTTAGATTATCATTCACTGATCAATACATAGGCTAATTGAAAGGGAATAACTAGGGTTTTGACCACAAGCAATACTTCTCCCATTAACAATATGCACATTCCACAAAAGGCTTATATTTCTACAATATAGAATAGGAATTGCTATAATTCACTAGAATATATTTGAAAAAGCATTACTCTTACATGCATAAAATTGAAAACAGGAAATATGAACAATGATCACAACAAGAAATATGTGTAAGTAAGGCAATTGTATTCTTCTCCAAAAGTCTGTGTGTAAACTACATTCATGAATCCCAGAATCATGTCAAGGAAT
>MU224521.1:1119499-1135893 GCA_018584345.1 Thuja plicata
TATATTAGCCAAAGGGGGTGGAATTGATTTAATTAAAAGCACTTAGGACTTTAGGATTAAATCAATTAATCATAGGGATTTTTAGCTAATAATCATTTGAGAAATAGGAATTAAATGTAATGTCAGACTTATGCAAATTTGGGTTTTCTGCATTTGAAACTCAGTCAATTAGGAGAAGAATTTTCCTAATACAATAGGACTTCGAAGATGAGAAAATGCACCAAAATTGATTGATTATTAGGTGCCAATTTTGGGGTGTTACACCTGGGCCTTATAAAGCCTCTTGAGTGAGTGATGAAAAAATTATCATGGTTAGGGAGCAGGCCTATGTGAATTTTTCAATAGGAGAGTATAAGGAACATGTATTGTGTGACATATTCCCCATGACATATTTTCATATCATTTTAGGAGGACCATTCATGATGTTTATGAAAATACTTACATTGTTCACAAGGATGGAAAAACTTTCACCCTCACACCTTTGCCAAATAGTATTTCTAGTGAAACAAGAATCATTTGTTTTTGAAAGAAGGAGTATGTTAAATTGCAAGAGAATAAGAAGTACATGTCTATGGAAGCAGATCAGAATGTCATAATGTCATTGTTGGTGCTGACAACTAATGATGATGACTGTGAACACAAGGTAATAGGAAGGCAGAACACTGTGGTTGAAAAAGAAGTAGTATTGGGAAAAATTTGGTGTTCTATTGATTCACCAATGAAAGGTGATAAATATCTCTCCATGGAGGGAAGTAGCAAGGGTAATTTAGATCCTAAAATGCAGGAGAAGGAGCAGCATACACAATCTAAATATGACTATCCCAAACAGCACTCAAGGGATGATATTGATACCATGTATTCTATTCATGTTGTTAACAATGTTGTTGTAGGTTCAAGGAGATGGGATAAAGAGTTTTTATTACAATAGATGTCTGGTGAAAGAAGACAAAATTTTAGAACTCCATCAATAAGGATTGGAGGTCTGAAGACAAGACCCCTTGGCTCTTTGGTTAGCAGCAATTTTGTTGGTGGGGAGTATGGTGCAGGAGAACCTAGGAGGACACATGAACACATGAGGGTTCAAGACATGAAGGAAGATTTCAGAGCATCAATCAAATTAAATTGGTATGTTTTGAGGCCAATCATGGCTCTTTGTAGTGATGAATCAAATATAATGGTTGAATGTCCTAAGGGTCCTGATAAGGACCCTAGGACCAAATTCATGTAATATGGAAAACATGATGTTAAGTGTGGAGAATTAAGGGTCTAAGGTACTTAAGTATGTAATAAGGTCACCAAATGACCAAAGCCAATGTTATAGGTTTGTAGGAGTTTATTTTAACATAGTTGAAAATTCAAATATTCAAATCATAGCGACTAGTGCCAATTAGGAGGGAAATCATGATTAATGGTTTCTTTGAGGTTTAATTAGTTCCATGCAATTTGAATATGTTTGGGAAGTTGTAAGAAACCTTTCATATCCTGATCAAGGCATGAGAATGAAGAGACAGTATAGGATATAGCCATTGTATAGATTGTAACAGGTTTTAAGCAATAAAACACAAATTTCTTGCATTTATTCGTGTTTTCCTTCAATGATCTTTGAATTGTATCTTTTGGAATCATTATACTAACCAATAATTTCATATTGAAGAGTTTTAAGTTCATTTCTTAATAACTTTGGATCCAATTGGATGACTTTCCTATGACAGTGTTGTCTTTCCTTTTGATTAGAGGAATGCAATAAGGGATCCATCCACTTTCTGTTGTCTTGTGGCATGGGGATAGATCCAAGGGTTGTATAATTTTTTATTAACATTAAATATGCAGGAGTAATTGGAATTTGTAGGGTGATCACCAACTAAGATGAAGTTGCAGGTTTGTGGGTGCGTGGAAAGTGAACCATGACTATAGCAGCCAAGGATTGGGATTCATGAGGGTATGAATTTATTTTGGAAGATGTTTGTACATGTCAATTACATGGTGTAGGATCCAAGAGTTGGATCTACAAGTGAGTGTTGGCTTGGATTTATGAAAGCCCTAGTTATTGACTTGAAATGGTGAGGGTTTCATAGATTGGGTGTTTACAGAGAGTTCTTGGTCAAACAAACCCAATATTTCTTCCATATGATACCTAACTAAATACATTCCAAGGTTGTGGAACTAGGGGATAAAGGGTTCTTGTAGTTTCTTTCTAAAGTGGGTTAATTAGGCCTAGGGAAGAAAGTGGGAGCAACAGTATTTGGGGTTGATGATCCAAAATAACCACACCTGAGTTTGATATATTTTTAAGGGGGTCAAAAAGGTTATTTGAATATACCTTTACATTTCACATTTTTTTTGGAAGTCAGGGCCAAAATTCCAAAAATCAGTGAAAATAGGGCTACTAGGTCTTCTAGGCATATTTGGGTTTAAGAGTGGATTTAGGTGTTCGATCCATTTCAAGGGGTGGTAACTTGTTGAAGGAATTTTGGTATGATGTTGGATTTTTTTCAAGGGAATAGAGGTAGTGGTTAGGTATTTTCATTCATTTGTGCAATTGGAGCCATATGGTGCATTTCAGGATTTCTAGGGTCATTTGCCTAATCTTTTCAATTGTAGAATTCTTGAAGACCTTAATAGTTGTTAGACCACTTGTCTCTGCATTGCCCTTGCACTATAATAAGATACTTTATTGAGAAGTGAACTGGGTGGGCCTCTAATTAATAGGGTTGTAGTCAAATTTGTGGCATCTCCCCAATTAGTTTGTATGTGTGTGAGACACTTAACTCTCTAGTGGACCACGTCAGCTGCTTAGGAACATAGCCCTAATATAAACTATCATCCACACACCTCTCTTGAGCTTGGCTATATATAAGACAATTCTAGGGTTTTCCCCACATCTTATTTATATACTGGCCAGAAGGATTTATCAGTTTGAGGTCATGCTCTGAGGAAGAAGCACATTCCCCAAACATGCCTCACTAAAAAAATAAAAGGGTTTTTAATCTAATAGAGTGTGCAAGCACACCAAAGACTCAAAATACACGGTTAATCAAATTATGCACTAAAGAGCCAAATTTTAGCTAATCTAAACCATCCAAACAAGAATGCAGGTTTATTTTTAAGCACTAAAACAAATGAGGGTTTGAATGTTCAGTTTTATGCGCCAAATCCAGGTGTACTTTTCTTTGTTCAATTCTTAACCACATGTCAATTTTAAGCACCAAATTGAAAGATGAGATTGTGATGTTTGAGCATACATTATTCTTTTTAAGCATCAAAATATGAATGAATTGATTTTAGATAAGGTAGAGTTACAGTTGCTTCCACACAACAAGATAAAAAAAGAAATTGTTAGTATTATGCATGCTTATTTGGACAATTGAACTTCTCACCAATTTATCTTAACTTGTCCAAATAAGCATGCATAATACCTTTGTATCTGATCTATGTTTCAAGTGCCCCAATTCTCAATCTACGTGCTGGTCCTTTGTTATGCTAGTCTCTCGTTCCATTTTTTGTTGCTCAATGGGCTCTTGAATTTTGAATTTTTATGACTTGGGGGCCCACTACGTATTTTCATTACCAAAAAACTATAGTTTACATATCACAGAGGAATAAGACAGAAGAGAAAAAAAAATCATCAAGCAACTATGACATTTTAGGTCTGTAAGTGCATCGATCCAGATGTGTAACTGTGTCAAATCAAACTGTCAAGTGCGTAATTTCTTCTTTAACTACGTCAACGTAGGCAGGTAAGTGTGTCGAATGAAAATTTTCCACGTGTGTCAAAAAAAAAAGAAAAAATAGAGTAATAATAGCAGTTCGATCATCAAAAGCGGTAGATATGTGATGAATATATAGCTGTAATAAATAGGGATATTTGTTAGATAATCAGAATTTGAAGTAGAAATCCTAATGATTAAAACACCAGTTAAAACAATGAAAGACAGAAAGAAACAGATCGCATCAATAATTATCAGGCAAGTGCATCGCATGAACCCTGTAAGTGCATCACTTTAATATTGTATGTGCGTCAATCCAGAGATGCAAGTGCATCGATTTATGTGTAAGTGCGTTGATCTAGATAGGTAAGTGCATTGATTTAAACTATGTCTACATAAAATTAAATCAGAAACTATGCAAAAATAGAGAAAAATAGATTTCTGAAGCTTTGTGCTTCACTTCGGGTTCACCAATTGTAATCATTGTAATAAAGATCTATAGAACCCTACAATAACATTAAAATCTCAACCACAAAGAGATCTGTTAGGAAATTAGTATTCCCAATATCGAAAGAGGAAGCAAATAAATAGCATGCCTAATCATCAAATCATAATAAAATCAATTAAAAACATGAACATGCAAACCAAAATTCATCCTTCATTGTTCTCCTTCTCTACGCAATGTGGGCTCTCATAAACGAGTGCTTGATATGCTAGCATAAAAATTCAAAGCGATTGTGGTTAACAAATTAAGATAATTAGCTCTCTATTTATAAGATTTTTAGGGTTCCAATCAAGATTTTGTGATTGGTGGGACTAATTGCATGTGATTGAAGACTTGAACTCAGAGTGAGTGGGAGTTGAACTCAACTGATTGTGTGTTGAAAAAATAGATAGATCCGTTAAGAGGATAGATTGAAGAGTTGACTGATTTGATTGAAAACTTTAACTAATGAGGTCGAATGGAAGACTAGATAGATTAAATAGATAACTGATTTGATTGATCAGTTAGGAGAGGGAATTGTGGAGTTAACAAAAACTCGCAATTGGAGGGATAAATATGATTAAATAAATAAAAGAATTTATTTATTTGCACATGTGAGGAATATAATTAATTAATTAATCTATATTTATTTATAAGAGGAACAATTAGTTAAATTAAATAAATATAATAATAATATGAAAGAAGGAATTTAAATTAAATAATATGATTATTTAATTAATTTTAATAAGATAGGGAATAATTAAATAATTATTTATTATTTAATTACTTTATAGGTGAATAATTGATGAAATAATTAGGTAATTAATTAAAATCACTTAATTATGAAATTATAGAGAAATGGTGATTTTGAATTAGAATATAGTGAAAAGAATTAAATAATTAAGATTATCTAATAATTGAAGAAGAATGTCAATATAGTTGTTGTGTGAGACTAGCTAACCATTTTTAAGTGTTTACACTAGGAAGGGCCATTAGAATGACATTGTACCCAATATCCCAATTATTAGAGACCATAATTTTGTCCAATTTCACCTAAATGAGATGATCACCCTTCCTATGGTCGAACCAAGTAAATTGTTGATCCGTTAGATCTATATCAAAAAGACCATTTTTGTTGATAAAGTCCATCAAGTCTTCCATGTTGTCAAAGTAGCCAATCAACCCTCTCAAATTTTCCAAGGGGAAAATGGGAGAATTAAAGTCTCTTGAAATCATCCAATGAGTCACTTGAACTGTAAGGAGTATCAAAGAGATATCCTCCCATACCTCCTTGCAGCCCGAGTGAGATTTAGGGGCATAAACATTAACTAGGAACCATGAGTTATACATAGAGGAAAATTTAATTGGCAGGTAATTAGTTGAGGAGGAAATGAGCCNCCCCCCCCCCCCCACAACTTCCTAGGGTCCTACATAGTGATAAGTGCCCCAGAAGATCCATTAGCATTACTTATAAAAATATAGTATTCCGACCAAATTTATGATCAACAATAGTGTTGAAAGTGCTTTTCATCATCTTTACTTCTTACAACAGAAGAATCTCAATGTTATTCTCAAAAATATAGTTCCTTATGGCATATTATTTATAGGAAATTCAAGCCCCTCATATTCCATGAGAGGAACTTCATTTTTTAATTTTAGTTGTTGAATCTAGGGTCCTCTACATTCAATTGGTGATTTCCCTTGATTCTTCCTTATGCCTTGAAATTCTTTGTGAGGGGTGTCCATTCTTCGGTTTCAGACCAAATCCTTTTATTTCTAGTCTTCCTGATTTGAATCATCCATCCCTCATATTCAACATGTTTTTGGATATTATATGTGCTCACATTCTTATTTGATTTGATTATTGTACCAATATTTTTTATGCATCATTTTTCCTCTCCCTTAATTTATTGTAATTGATGGATGCCATCAATTGTAGGATGGTATATAATATTAGTAACACTATTATTAGTGATATTTTAAATAATTATTGGTGTTATACATAGACTTATCACCATTCCTAGATAGATCTTGATTATATTACATGGTCACAATTGGACTTGGGTTTCTCTTACATTTCTATTGTCAAACGAATCATATGTTGGGATAAAGATATCTCAACCTTAGAGTCCTAACATATTGAATTATTTAAATAATTATTGCATGTATTGTTATATCCTATGTTTCTAACTTTTGATTCTCATATCTATAGTTGGTAAACTCAGACTCGCCTCAGATTCGGTAGATGAAAAAAATGGGCTCGGAATCGAACTCGAAAAAGACTCAAAAAAGGACTCAGCAAAAGAAAAAAAAACCATAGTTTAACAAAAAAAAATAATGCATTTAGAGAGCATAAGAGCCAAAATTGAAACATGAAACACACTCAATATTTGAAATTTCATCATAATTTCAAACTCTAAAATATATATCAGCAACATAATTTTATAAATGT
Organism: Thuja plicata; assembly: GCA_018584345.1. Taxonomy (NCBI): domain Eukaryota; kingdom Viridiplantae; phylum Streptophyta; class Pinopsida; order Cupressales; family Cupressaceae; genus Thuja; species Thuja plicata. The sequence goes on from MU224521.1 coordinate 1,126,143, forward strand.
TTACAAAATTATGTATAGTGATATGTGAAAATGTAAAAAACAACAAACTAAGGACTACATCTTCATTTTCCCTCTCCTAATATAAATCAATTTTTTAGGTGATGAACTAGTAGGTATTAAGGTATTTAAATGCGGATTTAAATCTTCTTCTTCATCATCAAAGTCCTTGTCTTCATCATCCTCCATTTCATCGGAGTCGCCCTAAAACCTTGTTTTGAGCAAGTACAAATAACAAATGACTCCAAAACTGAAAAAAATCAATCTATAAGTTGTTGGGTGTGTCCAGGAAGCGACGAGAGTCCATCAGAAGGACTCATGAGTCCTGATGGTGGACTAGCCCGAGTCCATGACAAAAACTCCCAAGTCTAGGAGTCTTGACTCGCCTGGACTCAATTCCCGAGTCCATGGCGAGTCGACTCTACTTGCTATTGGACTCCCGAGTCCACTTGATTCTGAGGCAAGTCTAAAGATTTTTCAATCTATGCTCATATCACTATGTGGGACCTCTTTGTGAAGTGGCATCCTACATGGGACATGAGTCTACAAAAAGGGTTCCTATTTTCTATGAAGTTGGTTCCCACTTTGGAGTTCCTATTTTTAGGAGACTAGGTCAAAAGGTGCTATGTTTATAATATGACAATTTCCTTACATAAATATGATGACTACTAATTCATTGGAAGAGTTACGAGGAGTTAATATTTTGAAACTTCTTTGTATTGTTGAGATCATATTTATCAAGTCCATCTATGTGTGAGCGATGACCCTAATTATGACTTTGAAATTTTCTATGAAGTGGGTGTAGTACATATCGAAAGATGACTATTATCAAAGAGATAGGTGTTAGTGCTTTGGATTTTGTTATGTGCTAAGTGTCATGAAAATGAAAAATTTTTGTTTTTTACACTACTTACCTCTTAGGCGCGTGAATTGATTTTGGAAACCTTGGGAACCTACCTCTTCATGTTGCAATCTATAAATATGTTGATGCCTTAGTATATTTTGTGAGATTTAAATTGATTACTTTTGAAGATGTCATTATGCTACCAAAATTGCTCCAAATTTCTCTATTGTTGTAATTACTCTTGTTGAGCACTGACTCTATGCATTTTATTGATGATAATATAATTGATCTTTATTTTTGGAGTGTGAGTTTTTGTTAGAAATTTGAATCTTAGGATGCTAATCATTATAAACAAGATCATACAGTCATAAATTTACACATTACACAAGATATACATGGGGAAAACCCTTTTAAGTAAAAAATCCCACAAAGCATATTTTTTATCAAAAGACATACAAAATATAATATATCATGAATAGATTGACCTATAGATACATCTCCTTACTTTCACATGACCTATAATACCTTTTGTGCATAGTGGTATAACTTTCTATAAAGCTCCAAATTCAAACTCTCTCAAATAAAAGAGAAAGCTCCTTAAATATAGGAGGAAGGGTGGCTTCACTAGCCACACATTTTCAATAACCCTCATTCATAAATAATTAATAATCTAATAGTTATTAGATTATAATTAATTCAAATAGGATGTGCTTGATAAAGAATATAATATATAAGGTTTTATAACTTTATATTAGAACAATATACATATTTTATAAGGGTATGACACCTAATAACATTATGTTCTAACAGTTTTTTCCCATAAGGTTTTCCCACGTAAATATGATATTATGGTTTTACTTGTTTAAATCTAAAATTTATATATGTGCATCTAATATGTAATAGTTTAAGGGTTTGTAAGAAATTTGCATTTACTCTCATGTTTGATTAGCGTTGGAAGCATTATTTTGTACTCAATTTCCTTTCACTATGCATATCACACTTTATTGCAAATAAGTAGATCAAATAATCCACACTCAAATGGGTTCAATATGTGTCACTACACCAAGTGATGTATAATCATATTAGTTTTTGTAGAAATGAAATTTTGAATCTCTCTCTCTCTCTTCCAATTATTTTTCAAAGATAGTTATTATCATGCATTCCTTTGAGTTTGAGCTTATTCTGACTATATGACAAATGCTACTCATTACATAATTTTTCTTCTATTTTTTTTATTTTTTAGAATACTCATATCATGATGAAATGTGATCCATTGTTTTACATGAATCAAATATCCTTTCACTATCCATTTAAATAATCACATACTTTAAAATAAATTCTAATAAAAATTCATATAAAATTTAAATTTACAATAAAACACAATAACCAAATATATTATAAATCATAACAAATAACTCTATAGTTAACAAATAGAATCTTACTATAAAACCCTAATTACTATTTCAATGAAACTAGTGATAGATAAATCCTTAGATTGATTGCAAGTGTAATACAAGTATTCTTTCTCCTCTTTTTCCTTTGTGCAGGACTTGTATGGACTTGTATGTAAAGCCAAGTCATATCATGGCTTGTGATTGACTCAATGTAATATAGAGAAAACAATTGTAGATCTAAAGCCATGATACAAGTGTTGGTGTATTACATCCAACCTAACTTTAGGAGAGCTAAATAAGAAGCTAAACCTTTTGACAATATCCATGCAAAGGCTTTAGGATAGCTAAATAAGAAGCCAAACCTTTTAATAAAGTGTTATATCTGATAGCTAAATAAGAAGCCAAACCTTTTAATAAAGTGTTATAAAGTGGTATATCTAATCGCTGCTCATTTCCATTACAAGCTTTGTCCCATCCGATTTTGTAGGGCATGGTGAAAAGAGAAGAGCTTTCATGATTCCATACACATCATTTTAGCTTTTGAATACACAATCCTTGAATTGACTCCTATGTACAAAAACTTTTTTAGTATATAATATATTTGTACCAACTTATATACTATTTATGTATATAGTGTTTTTGTACCAACTTATGATACCTAATGTCAAGAGTCCAAGGAAAAACTATTAAATTTAAAGTTGGGTGATGGGATTTCTTGTGGGTGTCAATATAGCTACTCAATAATTTAGTTTATGTCAAGTTCCGTATTCAATATGGTTTATTGAAAAAAAATATCTTGAGCATTTTAATAAAATTTTCTTTTATCTTTTTAAAGAAAAGGTGGGTCATGCCTCCTTTTTATTTTTATATAAGTAATTATTTTAATGAAAATAGGTTCTTGAAATGTACTCGTTTAGTATATAATTCAATTAATTGAGTATATTATAAGAGCTTAGCATATCATGGAAGAAAATTAAAAAGTCAATTAAACAACAGTGTGGGAATATTTTTATTTAGAAGATTTGATTTCATATTAGATTTGACTTTTTGTTTTATGTGATTTTAATGATCATAATTTTCTTTTTTCTTTATTTCTTGTAAGTAATTTTATTTTTTTCAAAGGAAAAAATTCTACGTATATATATTGGTCTATTTCATATATTCTAGTTACATTAGTTTTATATTAAAAGAATGAAGAAGGAAAATTTTATGAAGTTAAAAAGTGTTTGTTGTGTTTCAAAAGGAAAAGAGTAATATTTTTCATATCTTTAAATTTTCAAATTTACATAGTTTTTAAAAGACATTTTTCAATTTTTTTAAAAGACATTTTTCAATTTTATGTCTAAAAAATAAAAATGATTGATTCAGATATTATTATGGATAGTAATTAAAAGCTTATAGATTTAAAAAAATAAAAAATTTGTAGACATTTGTATTTTTAAAATAAATATTTAAAATGTTTGATAGTTTTATGTTAATATCAATTGGGAATAAAAGTAAAAAAAAATATTATATGATTAGTATGTCCATAATAAATGAGGAGTTTGGTCAATTATAGGATCACTTGCTTCTAATATTGGAGACCAAGTTTCAATGGTCACAAGGACATCTTAGTGTCAATAAGCATACTATACCCACTCTAATGGTAGTGTGGTAAGCCTATAGGTGGTAAAGAAGAATTAAAAGGTAGTTTTCTTGTAGGAAGAGATAGAAGAAGACAATGTTCTCTATAGGAGTAAATGAGGGAAACAAAAAAGTGGATGCCTTACAAGGGAGAAGGGAGGAGAGAAACAGGTGAGGCAATTAACTTGTAGGAGTATAGGTATGAGTTTTGTAAGTCTGATACTACCCTTTTTGGGAGAGTGTCAAATAAAAGGGTAACCCTACTGGTTCTAAGGGGTGGGGGTACCATTATCAATCCTCACTACATGATATAAAAATAATAATATTTTTATCATATATCACTCTAAAAAAAATATATCCATTGTCTTTTGTTAAAAAAATTTATTGTATAGCAGAGAAAAGATAACAGACCAGTCTTCCATAACATTGGATGAGTTCTTCAGAAAGATTTATTTAGAAGATTCATTATTCATCATGGTGTCTCACTTACTTATAAGGGTCTAGTGATGTATTCTCTTCTTCCCCGTGATATTATTAGTCGGACGCTCAGACAGCTCTAAAGGCAACTAGATAGCTTTCTTGTATTGAATGCAAGAGTGATTGGAATATCACATTGGGTTTTTGTAATATCGGTTGGGTTTCATATTCACAATTATCTCTTGGAATGGAAAAATATCATTATGATGTAATTATGTATAGTGTTTAGCATTATTTGAGCTACAACCTTTGATTTTCTTCTAGGTTCTTTCCTGCCAGTACACTCTCGTGAACCACGAGTGATGTAACTTTTTACAATTAATAATTACAATATATCAGCTTTGGCCTTTTATTGATAAAAATAATGATTGTATAATTTTGTTGGACCTAATTATGATGTCCTCAATAATATGCTTGTTAGTGGTTGTGAACTATCCGCAATAAAAATTGTTAAGTTTATTTACAACTATTTTCCACCGTTAAGGTTTAAATCTCATCTTCATTTTTCATAGAGGTTGGAAAAGGCTTCTACAAATGACATTTGAACCATTTCTATATCTTGACTCATCAATGGTGGCAAAGTCTCTTCTACTAATATTTTTTCATTTCATCAAAACCTATGATGTGGGGTTATCAAGGACATTCTATGCCTTTAAAAATGTATCCAACCCCTATTTGGATGGTGAATCCCTACACACATATATTGTACAACTTATGATACAAAAAATGTATAGTGGGATTATGAAATTAGGTGGTTGATGGGATTGATTGTGGGTATCAATTCATTAAGTTGAAGATGTGGCTACTTGATGAGTTAATTTATGTCAAGTTTTGTGTTCATTATGGCTTACAAAACAAATCTTGAGAATACAAATAGAATTTTCTTTTATCTTGTAAAGAAAAGGTGGGTTATGCATTCTTTAATCTCTATATAAATAATTATTATTTTTGGCAAGAGACATTGCATAGATGTTTTAGTGTTGTCATTCATGGAAACTAAACTCAATTTACACATCCACATTATAGTAGGAAGTTTTGCGGTAAGTCGGAATGAAGATTTGTCTAAGTCTAGTAATGAAGAATAGAGTATTGTACCAGTATACTGTGTTTGGTTTGGTGAATTCATCTAGGTTCACATATTTTGTTGTAGATATGAGGGAAGTATTTTGGATGTGTATTGATTCTTATTCCAAAATTTGAAGGTCCAGTATTTCTGGGAGTGAAAGTTATATGGATCTGTGTATCGACATTATGTTTACCAGTCAAAGTAGCCAACTTGTGTTGAAAAATATTTTTGCGGATGTGGTAAAATGGTTTTGGTGGATAATTTTTGTTTGAAATGGAGCATACATATATAGAGTCATGTGCATGATTATTTTGGTCTAAAGTGATATTTGAATTTCAATTTGGCCGACTTGGTCAACACGGTTCACATTTTCCAAGAATGTTTTTTGTACCAACATGACGCGAACAATTTTTTTATTATGGACATATAAGATGGATTGTTTAGGGTTTGAAGAGAGATCTGATGCATTCAAGAGGTGGGAAAGGTGGTTATGTGAAGGGTTTTGTGCATAGATTTGAGATCTAGTTTTCTGGTTAACAACGAACAGAGATACAGGGTAGTCAGAGATAGTGTATCAGATCTGAGTTTTGATCTTATGCGGAACTGTAACTAGGCATTAGTAGATGCTATTTTGGTAGTTCAAAAGTTTCTTGTGATCATTGTAGTGACCTTGTATGGCAGTGATCATTTTTCTATAGGGTTGTATCCCTTATTGTAATTGAGCAGTGAGCTCTAGGCAGTGAGCCTAAATACAAGTGCATTCCCAAACATTAACAGAGAATATTTTGTGCAGAATATTATCTTGTGGGTCCCATCCCCACCCTGGTTTTCCCCTAACAGGATTTCCATGATAAATTATCCTTGTGTTTTTTTGGTGTAATTATTTTCTTTATGTTCATGTTTTCTACTTTTCTTTTCATGCAATAAGTCATTGGATCAGTTTAATAAGGTTAAAATTTGTAGAACACTAATTCACCCTCCCCCCTCTCACTGTTCCTTCATTCCAACAATTGGTATTAGAGATCTGGTCCCTCAAAGGAAGCCTAACATCTTAAGGGTTATCCAGGAAGGAAGGTTGGATTCAGGTTTGCATGAACAACTCATTGTTTCATTAGAGGATCTTGAACAATGTAAACGAGAAATCAAAGAGTTGTAGGAGAATCTCAAAGAAGCTGAAATATTCATTTAAGTCATTGAAATCACAGTTGAATAAATCCAATATGAAGAGAATGGAACTTTGTGAACATTTAAAGAAAAAGGATACAAAGAGCTCAAATGATGAACAATTGAATCGAGACCTGAAGGAGAAGATTGAAGAATGTGAGAAACTTAAGCAAGAGAATTTAGTCATGAAGCATGAGATGGAATCTATAGTGATTAATATGGCCAAGGAGATTGAGGACATGAATAAGAATGAAGAGAACCTAATTCAATACCTAAAGGAAAGATCTGTTGAATGAAATAGACTTGTTGTTAATTTGCAGGAGTCTAAGGACAATGAGGAAGAACTAAGAGAGCTTGTGATTTCTAATTACTATAAGGAAAATTTAATGTTCAACACTGCAAAACTTGGTTCGTTACTTGAAAGTCAGAAGAGAACAAGTCACAAGACTGATCTTCGATATGAGAAAGGAGAAAGTTCAAGATCTGATAAAAAAAACCCTAGATCTGAAAAGAATAAGATCAATACCAAGAGGAATTCCACAAGACAACCTAATGCTCAAAGGACTAGTGGTAAGTGTTATATTTGCAAAAAATTTGGTCACAAAGCCATGCATTGTAGAAATAGGTTAAATCATAATGGTGCATCTTTTTGTGGTCATTTTTTAAATGCGATAAACATGGTCATAAGTCAAGTGAGTGCAGAAGTGTTGTGAACAACTCTTTCAACAAAAAAAGTAACATTAAGTGATATGTATGCAATGGGTTTAATCATATTGCAAAGCATTTTGGAAAAAGAAGAAACCATATGAGCAACAACAAAGGTCTAAGGAATGTTGTATGCTTCAAATTCAATAGAACTGGACATATTGCAAGGTACTATAGGACTAATAATGTGAACAAGAGAGGTCAGGTAGACATGAGTAGAAATAAAAAAAGAAATGATAAAGGCAAATAAAAAATGGATGTGGAAGAAGTTCATAAGTAGATGAAGCATACATGGGTGAAGAAGAGTAAGGAGAACATAGTTGAAGATTCTGCACATGCATCTAGTGTTGGTAATTCCTATGGGAATTGAGTTTAGGCCTTTGGCCTAGGGGGGGCTTACAAGAAAATATTATGAAACCCCCCTACAGATGTTGATGCCTACCAGAGCATGGAGAATTTGTATTAATATGGAACATAAGTTTTGAAGCTAATCTTGAAGGCAATTAATAGGATTTTTAGGTTTGTAGTTGGATTATAAGAATTAGCTAGTGAACTAGACACTTGGAGAAACTTAGGGTTTGGAGCATTTGAGTCACTTAAAAGTTAGGTGTGCGGAGTAAAAAAGGCAATTTTTGGCACTCGTTTGTCACTTTACATTTGAGAATATATTACAAGAAAATATTTTGAAACTCCCTTCTAGATGTTGATGCATGTTAGAGCATGGAGAAGTTGTATTAAGACGGCACAAAATTTTTGAAGCTAATCTTGAAGGTATTTGATAGGATTCGCAGGTTCACAGTTGGATTTTGAGAATGAGCCAATGAACTGGATACTTGGAGAAACTTAGGGTTTGAATCATTTGAGTCACTTAAAATTCATGTATGCGGGGTATAAAAGGCAATTTGTAGCACTCATTTGTCACTTTGCATTTGAGAAAATAAGGAGAAGAAGAGCTCTACAAGCGAATTCAAGTGAAATCAAAGCGATTAAGTGATAGTTCAAGGCAATTTTTACACAAACCCTCATTTGGTGAAAGGTATTTATTTGTGCATATCTTGAAAATTCAAATCTTTCAAGATGAATGCACCTATGGTTGTGGACATTACTGAGAGGCCCCAACCCAAATTTAAGAAACATCCCTTTAAGTCGCTTGAGGTAGATCCTAAGGGTGCATTTTCAAATATTTAATATGGATTTTTACATGGTGAAGACATTAGGGCATATATTCATGCCAATATGGAAGACCTTGGCACCAATCAGATAAAGGATTTGTATACTAGCGAGCTTAAAGAAAAGATAGAATATTATGAGATCATACCTTGAGAGGAATCAATATTAGGTCATACCTAAGACTCAAGGTGTAAGATATACTGTGTTGATCTCTAAGTTTTGTTGACCATTAGTGTCCCACACTTAGTCATTTATCTAGGCAGGTTAGCCGATCATCACTGCGGCCGAGCTATCCAGTATCGGCCGAGCAATCTAGCATAGTCATTGTCGAGTAGATAGTGATTTCTGAGTGACTCAAAAATCAAGAAAAAGTTGATCATGTTCATGCCGAGCGCCAGAGTCTTAATGTGTCAAGCAAGACAGTTTTGACATATATATTTGGAATGGCACAAACTTGAAGGTAAACTGTTTTGGGCTGAATTTTTCATGTATTTAATGATTTCAACGGAGTTAATTACGCATTAATTATTTGATCCCAATGCGTGGCATGGAGCCAATCAGAAAATTAGAATGCCTAAGTGGCATAAGCATTTGATAATGATCATTGATCTAGATCTAATCACCAGATTCGTGAAGTATATTAAGATTGCTTCTTAAACCCTAATAGCATGTAAGTGAGAGATAGAGAAGGTGTATGTGTACATGAGAGATGTACAAAGGGTTATGTTGATAGAAGAAGCATAGATCTAGTAGAGTGAAAGAGCAGTGAACAATAGAGTAAAGATATATTAGATTATTAGATCAGAGAAGGTATTGGAAAGAGGAGATTTGTTTTCAGCATCAAAGTGCATAACAAAGGATCAATTCTTGAGACATTATAACCAATGTATCAGGTGAAATCTCTTAACAAAGTGGTTCTAACAAAACTTTCTAAATCTCTTAGCCGAGTGCTTAGTTTGTTGTAAGTTTAAATCATTTTACAAGGTAGATTGTAATGATCTAAAACTCTTAATCGGACAGACCTTTAACCAGGTAGATTACATATTGTGATCAAACTTTGTAGCCCTAAGAGGCACACTTTATTGTTGTAGTAGTGAAGATCTTTGTGGGTGTCATCCCCACCCCAGTTTTACCTTATTGGGTTTCTGGGTTACCAAAATTCTTTTGTCTTGAGTTATTTATTTACTGTTGTACACACAAAATAGTGCACTTCTATGAATCCTTACATGCAAGGAAACTCAAGAATGAGCCCTCACAAATCGATCCATAGCTCTCTATGCATGGAGTTGCAAGATTTGTAAAATTGCTCTC
>MU224521.1:1136709-1152467 GCA_018584345.1 Thuja plicata
ATTTGGTCAAGGAAATTGATATAATTGATATTGTTGATATTTGAAAGTATTGATTCAGGGATTTGATAAATTGATAAAATAATAAATGGGGCCCAAAGTCTAGGCGACCATTTTAGGGTGCATACAACTGTCATGGATGCTACTAGTTGATAGTTCAATTATATTTATGCAGGGTTGTGAATCATTTTTTTTAAAGGATAAAAGTTTAAGATCTGATTCACCCCCCCGCCCCCTCACAGTATCTTGCTTTCCCATATTGTATTTCCAACAATTGGTATCAGAGCACAGTTCTCCTACAAAAGGTTGTAATCAGCTTAAGAGTACAGATCTTGAGATGGAGATTTACAAGTTGGGTAAAGTCATTGAGAATCAAAAAATTGAAATTCAGCTAGCATTGCATCAGCTTGAAATTGCAAGACAGGAACTAAAGAAGTCTTTACAAGCAAGGAAAGACTTGGCCAAACAAATGAATGATACTCATTATCAGGAAGATGACACTACAAATCTATTTCAGAATGGAAAATCCACAGAGAGTGATGCAGTAATTGTAGATCTACTGGAAAGGAATAATACATTGTGTGAAGAAGTCATAAATCTAAAAAGAGAACAAGAAATGAAAACAGTAAGACTATGTGAAGTAGTGGAACAAAAGAAGAAAGTTGAAGATGACAAAGCTATGGCTGAAGAAGGCAAAAGAATGATGACTTTCAAACTTGATGAAAGGACACATGAAGTACAAATGATGACAAACAATCAGGTTGACATGGTGAATCAACTACTATTTGCAAATCGAGAGATCAGTAATAAAGATATGGAAATTTTGAATTTAAAATCTGAAAACAATCAATTGAAAAATGAATTGAGATCTGAGAAAGAACTAAATGAAAGATTAAACAGACCCAATGAAGCCTTGACTCATTTTGAGAACTTTATGGAAGCATCAAGGAGATCTAAAGATTCTTCTGGATTAGGTCACACTGAACAGCAGACATCTATTGAGAAAGGAGAATCATCTAAGACTGGTGAAAGGAGGAGTGCAAAGACAAAGAACAACAAGCTTGTATTCCATCATTGTGGAAAATTAGGACACGCAACAAACATCTACCGAAGCAAGAATGGTAAGTCCAATCCTAAACCTAAGTTCAATGGTTATTGCTTTAACTATAAGAAGTTTGGACATCAAGCACATGAATATTGGGCAAAGGCAAATAATGCACCTCCCACACCTAGATTAAATGGATATTGTTACAACTATCAAAAATTTGGACATAGAGAACAAGATTGCAGATCTATTGCTAAACAAAAATGGACATCAAAGACACAAGCAAAAGCACAAAGAAAGGGTAACACTTACAATTGGGATTATAAAACATGGCATAGCTGTCATTACTGTGGTGAGTATGGACATGTTCTATAAAACTGCATAAAGACACATTTCAGAGGTAAATCTAAGAGTTGGATGAATGGAAGCCTAGTTTTCTATAACTGTCTGAAAATTGGTCATACTAGGAAAGATTGCAAAACAAGAGTACCTACTCCTATTGTTGAGGAAATTAGAGTACAAATGTACTAGACATGGGTAAGGAAAATAGAACCGAGCAGTAGTGAATCTACTAAAGCCAAGGTCACCCAATCCAATGGATCAGGTGATCCCACCATCACTAATTAAGCAAAGGAAGGTATGTAAGGACTGTGTTTATATTTCATATCTTTTATCAGTTCCTAACACATAATAGTGCAATAGTCCATATATGTATATAACAAGATGCATCAGGATATATTTTGAGTTATGTAGCATACAAAGTCTAAATGCGCTATAGGTGTCGAGCAACAATATATTTCTAATGTATTTCGAGTAAGTTTTGTTTGACGACCGAGTGGCAAGTAAATTTTGTGAGTCGGCCAAGGACAGCTATATGGCACTCACTCAACGGAAAGAACATTTAATGCTAACCTAACTTTCGATCATTAGAGCCTATATAAAGGAAAGAGCTATATCATTTCTTCTCACCATGTGATTAATAATTTCATAAGAGCGATTATGCATTTGTGAACTTGAACTCAGCAAAGTTTTTTGAAGATTTCTATAGCGTGTCGTCACCAACCTTTTAGTGGAAAGTGTAGATTTTGTTACTTGCTGAGGTACTCTGTTCATGATCTTTGAAACCCTATTTTTTGGAGAAAATCACCGTAAGTTCCTCTGCAACAGTGAAGAGAATGGAAAAGGAATCACTAAATGTTCAATTGGTAAGGAGCAACACATGTGCACCTCCTAATTTTCATGTAGTTCCTAAGAGCGCCATCAAGGGTGATCTGACTGGGGCCCTATCAAAAATTCCACCGAAGGTACTTATGATCTACAATATCAGGTCATGCTATATGTGTAAGATAAGTTAAGTTAGAGATCAAAATCTTAGGGTATCTTACAATAGATTGTGCACAGACAGAGCCCTAAAAGATGAACATAAACACTTAGCTGAGAGAGGGTTAACTCATGCTTGATTTTTCAATTAGGGTTATAGCTCATAAATTCTATCAGTCAAGACAACTAGATAGTGTCCCATGCGTTGCAGTTGACAAGGCTTGGAAGATTGTGAAGATGGATCATACATATGACCTTGTCGAGCTTCAATTGATGCAACTGGCCGAGAACCTTTCTTCAATCAAAAGGGCAAAGAGTTCAGTATGTAAGTTTGGATCTCTGCTCACTTGCATATTTTTCTACATACAGAACACTTTTCCTACTTTTGGAAACATAGTGTGGAAAATAGACAGACCTATCACTCAACAAATTAATGCTTTTATTCAGCAATTAGGTGATAATTTTGACAATGTTATGGGAACATATTTTGTGGAATTCAAGAAAAATATGAGGTTAAGGAGTAGAATTCCTAGTTCACTAGTTGAAAAACATTATGAGGATGTTTGTTTCCTTGTAGACATAGATTACACTTATGTGCACGTAGTAGTGCCAAGGGTATCATGGCTAAGGCCATTACCTTATGAAGTAAACATTGATGAGACATTTGCAACAATAACAACTTTATTGGTAGAATAAATTGACAGTATAGTGAAACGTTTTGGAAACTATGAAGAAGCTAAGTCTAGAGTCACTATGGATTTGAAGGCTAGCACTGTGGAGAGAAAAAGGAAGAAATTTGTCAAAATCTAAAGAAGATGGTTGGAATTTAGAGTGATGAAGAAGTAGAAGATGCACCTTTGGGGTTGTCAACAGGACATGAAGAAGATATGTCAGGTGAAGAAGAAGAAGAGGAAAGTGAACCTGAAGAAGAGGTCACTGTGAAAGGTAAAGGGAAGAAACTAGTAGTTGTCAAGGAAACTAAATAAATCAAAGCTAAACTTAAGGCTACCCCTCCTATTGCTAACCGGCCAAGGACTAGGGCATCATCTCTTGCCCAGATAGAAAAATTATATACAAAGAATAATGTTGGGGAGAGAAGCTCAGGGAAGAGGAAATAGTTGAAACCAAGGTTGTGTTGAGCCAACCTACTAAGAAAAGACCAAGGAGGAAGCTATACTTGGAATCTGAACACCTGCATGCAAATAACCTGTTGCTTAAAGGAAACCAAAGAGACAAAAGCAAAGGCTTGGAAAATCTCAGCGGAGTGAGAGAAAATTCTATTCCAAGGTAATAAAACAATAATTACAAAAGTTCAACCTTAAATGTGAATGAAACCCTAAAAAGGTAAAAGCTAGGTTGCACAATATAATTAATATTAAATATTAATTATATTCACCTAAGAGACAGCTTAAGTGAAAATAGAGTACATAGACAACTTAATAATTAAATCAACATGATCTAATTAATAAGTGAAGATAAATAGATACCCTAACACCCCCCCTTAAGTGAAGCTCAGGAGGTAAGCTAACCTAGCATAGCTATGAAAGCAGGAAAAGAGGGTCCTGGCAACAAGGCCTAATCAGGTACCCAGTACAAGGAAATCTCTATGAATCGAAGATAAAGGAGAAAACCCAGTGGGAAAAATCCCTCTCCAAAAAGAGATAAAACAAACATGCTAAAAAAAACATGAAGGAAGGAAGGCCTCAACAAGACCCCCCAAGGACAACTTCTATCACCCCAAGCATAGAACGCAACTGAAGATAGCGTGGAGATGCAAAAGGTTTTGTGAAGATGTCAGCAACCTGCGTGTCAGTGGGAATGTACTCCAAAGTGAGAACACCATCCTGAATCTGCTGACGGATGAAATGCATATGAAGCTCAATGTATTTAGTGCACTGATGATCCATTGGGTTGTGGTAAATGTGAATATCATTTTGATTATCACACCATAGAATAGTGGGAAAATCAGGAGGAAAGCCAAACTCGGTCATCAACTATCGAAGCCATAGAATCTCCTGACTAGCATGCACTGTCGCTCTGTACTCAGCCTCTGTAGATGAAAGTGTGTGAGCATTCTACTTCTTGCATGACCATGTGATAGGACCAGAGCCAAGACAAAAAACAAATCTAGAAGTAGACTTCCAATCATCAACATCACCAGCCCAATCTGAGTCAGTGAAGCCAACAATGTGAGGAGCCCCTAATGTGTAATGAATGCCATACATAAGTGTGCCCTGAATGTATCTCAAAATACACTTGGCAGCTTGCCAATGACTCTCATGAGGCTCATGTGAGAGCCAAGAGACTAGACCAACTGCAAAGGAGAGATCAGGATGAGTTTGTGTCAGGTATAACAAACTGCCAACCAACTGCCGATACAATGTAGGATCCACTAAAGGTGAAATGCAAGAGGTAGACAAAGTAACACCCAACTGAAAAGGTGTGGGAGTAGGCTTGCAATCAAGCATATCAAAGCGTCGAAGCATGTCAAGAGCATGCTTATGCTGGTAAACAAAGATCCCAGTAGGGGACTGAACAATCTGCAGACCCAGACAGAAGTGTAATGGACCAAGGTCAGTCATCTCAAACTACTCCATCAATGCGCGTTGAACATCCTGAATCATAGAAGATGAGCTACCTATGATGAGAAGATCATCAACATATAGCACAAGGATCCAAACCTCATCCTCAAGATGTTGAATGTAGACTATAGGATCAGAATGACAGTGTGTGAATCCTATAGAAAGCAGAAAGGAGTCCATCTTCTCATACCAAGCCCAAGAGGCCTATTTGAGACCATACAAAGAACGTCAAAGTCTGCAAACCAAGGAGGAATCCTGCATAAATCCCTGAGGCTGCTCCATGTAAATCTCCTTAGTAAGATCACCATGCAAGAATGCACTCTTCACATCCATCTAAAAAATGGGCCATCCCTGAGAAGCTGCGAGGGATAAGACAAGGCGAATAGAGTTCATCTTGGTGACAGGGGAAAATGTCTCAGTGTAATCAATACCTTCAACCTGTGAAAAACCCTTTGCAACAAGATGTGCCTTGTACTTATCAATAGAACCATTAGCAGCAAACTTAGTATGATACAACCACTTGCATCACTTTAAATTTCTTCCCTTAGGAAGAGAACAAAGATCCCAAGTGTGATTCTTCATCAATTAAGAATACTCCTCCTCCATAGCACTGTCCCACTCAGTATGTCCTGTCACTACTGCAAATGTCTGAGGATCACCACAAATAGCATGACTCAGAAGACTAGAACCCGCAATATGAGACTGAGTGCGACAGGAAGTGGAAGGGTCACCAGCCAGAGATCCTGCAGCATCAACTGTAACACGAGCCCATCTAGGCATCGGTGGAGGATCCTATGGTGGAGGTAAATGGGGATCACCAAGATCATCATCCTCATCATCCTAAAAAGAAACTGGAAGAGATGAGGGAGTAGTGGTAAGTGAAGTAGACTCTGGAAGTGGGGTATCTACTGTAGGAAGGCGCTCATCAAACTGTACATCCCGTCGAAATAGGACCTCTCTAGAATCAGGGTCGAACAACCTGTATGCCTTAACATCCTTGCAGTAGCCAACAAAAATGAGGTTTCAGCTCTTCTGCTCCATTGGTCTCCTCTGAGCATCAGACACAAATGCCCATGCTTCACTACCAAAAACACAAAATGAAGATACATCAAGCTTGACATGAGACCAAGCCTCCTCAGGAGTCATATGTCAAACTGCCTTGTGAGGCATTTGATTCTGAATATAGTTGGCACAATTAACTGCCTCTACCCAAAAAGATGAATCCATGGACCTGGACTATATCATACAATTAGCCATCTCCTGAAGTGTTCTGTTCTTTCTCTCTACCACACCATTCTACTGAGGGGTGTAGGGTACTGAAAACTGATGCTGAAGACCATGTTCAGAGCAAAAATCCCTGAAAGCTTGGTTCACATACTCCCCCCATTATCTGTGTGTATCCGGCGAATAGAAATACCAGATTGCTTCTCCACAAATGTCTCAAAGACCCTAAATGAATCAAAGACATCAGACTTGTACTTCAAAAAGTACACCCATGTGCTCCTAGAGAAGTCATCAATGAAAGTAAGCACATATTTGGCACCACAAAAAGGAGTAGGAAATGACATGAGGTCACTATGAATCAACTCTAATGGTTCCAAAGCACGAGTAGCTCGTCCATGAGGAAAAGGATCTCTATGTTGTTTTCCAAGAACACAACCCTGACAAACCCAATCAGTGCAAGTAATCTGTGGAAGCCCAAGAACAAGTTCCTGTGTTCTCATCTGCTGAAGATATCTATAATTGACATGGCCCAAATGCTCATGCCAGAGTCTGCTCACTGAATCTGCATGTGCTATAAGACAGGAACCTGTGCCATCAGAAGACTCAAATCCATCAAATCTGTATAGGCGGGATGCAGTGTCAACACTCCTAGTAGCCACAATCATATCAGAATCATGTAAGTCCCAAATAACCACATCATTTGGTGAGAATTCAACTGTCTTACTAGAGCCAAAGTGGCGAATCTGATAGATAGACAATAGGTTCGTCAAAATTTTAGGGACAAAAAGAACATCCTGAAGAGAACCCCCAGCTAATGCAACAAAACCAGAACCCAGAACTAAAAGATGAGATGAGTTCCCAACAACAATCTGTGAAGTAGCACAAGGAGCAAGTGAGGCAACCAACTGTTGAGTGTGAGTCATGTGGTGAGAGGCACCAGAATCAAGAATCCAGGTGGGCCCAGAAGTCATTACTCGTGCAGTAAGAGCATGACCTTTCCCTACAAGGGAGGATGTGGACTGAGGAGCTGAAATGTGATGCTCCTACATGGCTTCCTCTAAAGCCTCCAAACATTTCCAGCACCTAGAAACAGGATGTCCATCCTTTCCACAAAAGCTATAGGTCTCAACTGATTTCTTCTTAGTCTTGGAGGTAGACTCAGTAGACTTCCAAGAATATTTACCCTTGGAAGGGTTAGCTGGAGGTTTTGAATCATTTTTTTGTGCAGGATTGGAGGAATACTCATTGCCTGCTGAATCTTTCTTCAGTTTGGCATTCTATTTTGGTTTCCCCTGTGAAGAGTGAGCAACCAATGCTTGGCTAGAAGAGCCAAAAGCATCCATCTGTTGGATCTTTGCCTGTTCCTGTGTCAACCGATCATAGAATGTCTCAAATGACAGCATGGTGTGTCTAGTACCCAAAGAATCCATGGTGGAGTAGAAAGTAGAAGAAAAGATCTGATACTAGCCTCTCAACTTTGAGAGTATCAGGAAGATACACTCATCATCTGTCTTGTTTCTCCCATATCCCTGCAAAACTGAGCGCAGAGATTTGAACTTCATCAAAAAGTCCTCCATAGTGGGAAAGCTGGTAGGAGTCAAAGTGGTCAGCTCTGCATCAAGCTGTAGTGTCTATAACTCATTCACTATGCCAAACAAATCCAAAAACTTGCCCCAAATGGCCCTAGGAATTGTCAAACCATCCAAGTGAAAAAGGAGAATGTCGGAGATGTTTAGTGCAATCAATCCCATGGCTTCATCCATTTTGTTCCTATGCTGAAAAACCTCAAAAGGACACTGTAGGACAGGTTGGTTTTCATCTAGGAATGACCATAAGTCATGTTACATGAGTAGCCTGGTCATGTGTGCTTTCCAGGTGTGATAATTGTGTGGTATCAGTCGGGCCACAGAGGGGTCTGACATTGAGAGAAGAAGAAGATGGAAGTAGAAGGGTCATTTCTAAATTTAAATGATAGAAAGAAAAATCACCCCCCCCCCNCACAATGTATAATTCTATCCCCCATATAGCAAAGAAACAATTACTGAAAGCACAAAAAATGAGAAGAAAACCCAGATGCAAAATGCAAAGAGGGAGGAAACAGAAGCCTCTAATTCAACACCAAAATTGAGAGATCAAATGGCCGAATCAAAAATCAAGACTAGTACCATTGCATCTGGCTTGGAAACACCTTTCCAACGATATTTTGTTTTTAGAAAATGGACATTGTATGCACAAGTTACGACCGAAAAACCAATTGCTCCTCCGAAAATGAGCTCACTGAAAAAACCAGTCACGGGAAAAAATTTGACAGTCAAATAACCGTCATAGAATCTGGGAAAAAATTTGAGGGTCATCTGCACGTCGTGGGCCCGTCTTGCCAGAAAAATTTTCCATCGCCGGAAAAGGTTGAAAACTGCCAACAATTTTGAAAAAAATGCCAAAAAAAAAGTTGGCAGGTGACGTCAGCAGTGACGTCACCTGGCGTGTTGTCGGTGGCGGTAGGTGGCGGCAGGTGGCGGGCCACCAGCGGAGGTAGTGACTAGGCGGCAGCACCAGCAGGGGTGACTCTGATGGCTAGTGGGCGGTGTGCCGGCAAGGGCCGGGCGCGGGCTAGACTGGGGTGGCACGGGGGTGGCGCACCTCAGCTGCATTGTGTAGGCCCCAAAAACCCTTAAAAAATCATTTTTTAAATTTATTTTTTTATTTTTTTCTCGATTTTCATGTCATACAGCCTAGGAGGGAGAAAATTTTCCTCTAGGGTCACTATGACCAAAAACAACAAACTTTATATGGTTTTTGACTCTCCCAGGCCTTCTGATCGCAATGGTGGAGTCTGTTTTGGCTCAAAGTGCTCCATAAAATAGCGCCTCCTCCAAAATGGGAAAAAAACTCAGATATGCTGTGGCTTTCATCTGTGAATCACGGCTTCAAAAACCCTCAGACCAGGCAGCAGCAGGGAAGCTCTGATACCATGTAGAAGTTGAGAAATCCAACTTCACAGATCGCCAAGAACACCTTCATGCAAATAACCTATTGCTGAGAGGAAATCAGAGAGACAAAAGCAAAGGCTTGGAAAATCTCAGTGGAGTGAGAGAAAATTATATTCCAAGGTAATGAAACAATAATTACAAAAGTTCAACCTTAAAGGTGAACAAAACCCTAAAAAGGTAAAAGCTAGGTTGCGCAATATAATTAATATAAAATATTAATTATATGCGCCTAAGAGACAGCTTAAGTGAAAATAGAGTACATAGACAACTTAATAATTAAATCAACATGATCTAATTAATAAGTGAAGATAAATAGATACCCTAACACTAGCAACAAACCTACAGCATCATATAAACCAATGACCAATATTGATGAGGTATGTAAGAACCTAAGAAGTAATTCAGGTTTAGCAAGATTCAAATTTATAAAGTATGAAAAACAGAGTGTAGTAAATAAGCACAAGATTCAGGAAGCTTTAATAGATATGATGGGAACATTCAAAATGACACCTATAGAGATAGGAGACAGTATTCCTATAGAACTATATGATATTTGTCTCAGAAATGGCAATATGCATTGATGACTGAAAGACAAATAAGGGAAGGAACATTGGCCAAGATCATTCCTGACTTAACAAAGAAACAAACAGCTAAGTTTATTGAACAATATAAGGGGAAATTTATTCCTAAATAGAGAGCCTATGCAATTCTGAGGAATGGCATTGAAGGTGTAGTACAATAGAGAAACGGAATATGGAAGGAAACCTTTGGGTTAATTTCTAAGAAGGTTGATGAGAAAGATGGAGACAACTCAGAGCCGAAGGAAATGGAGAAAGAAACTGCTATAGATCAAGAAGAAACTGAAAATGAAACCCAAGCGGAAACAGGTGATGTGCAAGTTACAGACTTGACAGTGGATATTACAATTGACACATCACTTGGAGAAGACAACAACATGAATGCCGAGGATCAGAATGAGCTGACAGACACAAGTATTCAATTGCCTATTCGAGCAACTGAGGCTAAGACAGAAGAAGGAGAAAAGGAGGTAATCAATACAAATCCACCTATTTTAGAGGTTGTACAAATAGTTTTAGGGAGTGGAGATAAGATGGAAGAAATTTCCGATAAGCCTACAGAACAAGAGGCTATACAAGTGTTGGTGGATCTACCACACTCTGCATCATCTACTCCCACTGCACCTAAAATAGGAAGTGTACCTGATCAGTAGGTAATCTTGGCTTAGATGAAGGTATCAAGTGAAATTAATATTGACAAAGGTAAAGATATCACTGTAACTAAGCCGAGTATCAGCTCTTCAGAACTCAAAAAGAAGAAGTCACATAAGAGGAAGTCACCTAGTCCAAGTGTCACTTTGGATGAAGTGATTGTGATTCCTAAATGGGATACAGACAACTTGACATATGAGCAGATTCAGACTCTGCAAGACCTTTTGAAGAGGAAAAAGAAACAAGAGGAACTGAAGAGGGAACACCAAAAAAAGCAAGTATTACATGAGATAAAGGATATTTTTGTTAATGCTTTTGATATAACAGATGTAAATGAAAAAACTTCAATACTAGAACAGTTAGTCCATATTGTACAGAAAGTTAATGATGAAAATGTTGAGGCAAATGAGAAGTTGCTACAATATTCCGAGAGAAAATTTGAGAACAAATTTTTGGAGAAGATATCAGCAGAGATTGCTATCAAACAGGTTGAACTTTCTTCTCTTATTAGTATACTTGAGGGAGTTGAAAATAATGTTTATTCCTTTTATAAAAAGCTATGTGATGTAGAATTCTTTACCAAGGATAACCAACATCTTGCTGAGAAATTGCAACTAGATTTGAAGTCAACATGGAGTACATTGAGTATGGATGCTAGTTCTAGCTCCTTACATTTTGACAAGTTGACTCATGCACATAGAAGATTAGCCGAGCTTATGGCTGAAGATGGTAGAATTAGAGAAAATTTAATAACTATTCAGACTGCCTTAATACCTCATCTGGAGGTTATACAGAAGGAACTTAAAGTTGCAAATGAATTAGTCAAGAGGGATTCTCATCTCTCTACAACAGATAGTTTGGTAAGTCTAGCTGCCGAGCTAGAAATTAAGTTACAAGACATGAAGTTTGTAAAGGATAGTTGGGATACAGCATTTGCACTAACATTACAGCTTCATAAGTCATTTTTGGATAATTATAACTTGACCCCTGCAAATATCAGTGACAAAAACAAGGGGGAACCAGATAAGGAAATAGATAAAGATGTGCAAAATTAGGCATAATATTTTGTATGGCATGTGTATTATGTAAGTATGAAGTATAATCTTAGGGGGAGTATGTTGTGTACTTAGGGAAAAATTTTGTGAATGTAAAGAAATGATAAGTGTGTTTTTTCCACTAATATCAAAGGGGGAGATTGTTGATCTCTAAGTTTTGTTGATCATTAGTGTCTCGCACTTAGTCATTTATCTAGGCAGGTTAGCCGGTCATCACTACGGCCGATCTATCCTGTATAGGCCAAGAAATCCAGCATAGTCATTGCTGAGCAGATAGTGATTAACGAGTGACTCAGCAATCAAGCAAAAGTTGATCATGTTCATGTCGAGCGCCAAAGTCTTAATGTGCCGAGCAAGACAGTTTTGACATATATGTTTGGAATGGCACAAACTTGAAGGTAAACTATTTTGGGCTAACTTGTTCATGCATTTAATGATTTCAACGAAGTTAATTACACATTAATTATTTGATCCCAATGCGTGGCATGGAGCCAATTAGAAAATTGGAATGCCTAAGCGGTATAAGCATTTGATCCTGATCGTTGATCTAGATCTAATCGCCAGATTCGTGAAGTATATTAAGATTTCTTCTGAAACCCTAATAGCGTGTGAGTGAGAGATAGAGAAGGTGTATGCGTACATGAGAGATGTACAAAGGGTTATGTTGATAGAAGAAGCATAGATCTAGCAGAGTGAAAGAGAAGTGAATAGCAGAGTAAAGACATATTAGATTATTAGATCATAGAAGGTATTGGAAAGAGGAGATCTGTTATTAGCATCAGAGTGCATAACGAAGGATCAATTCTTGAGACATTCTAACCAGTGTATCAAGTGAAATCTCTTAACATAGTGGTTCTAACAGACCTTTCTAAATCTCTTAGCCAAGTGATTAGTTTGTTGTAAGTTTAAATCCTTTTACAAGGTAGATTGTAATGAAGATCTTTGTGGGTTTCATCCCCACCCCAGTTTTATCTTAGTGGGTTTCTGGGTTACCAAAACTTTGTTGTCTTGAGTTATTGATTTACTGTCATGGATGCTACTAGTTGATAGTTCAATTATATTTATTCATGGTTGTGAATCAGTTTTGTTTTAAAGGATAAAATTTTAAGATCAGATTCACCCCCCTCCCTCTCAGTATCTTGATTTCCCACATTGTATTTCCAACATACAGTTCCTGAAACTATCTACTCCCAACAAATGTTCCTAGTGTTCCAGAAGTGGAACAAGTAGATGTTGATGTGATGGATGTTCCTGAAATTGGGATAGAGAAAGAGAATATGATAGAGAAGGAAGTGGAGATAGAGCAAGTAGAACAATTAGAGGATACTCATCCCCTATCCCAAATGAATTTTACAACAAAAGAGCCTAAGGTGAAAGATGAAAGCAAGACATTTGTGGAGAAGGAAAAGGGAGAAAAATTGAGGGTAAGAGACTACTAAGGAAGTGAAGGAGTTTATGTAAAAGGGTAGTTTAAATCTTGATCCAGAATTATCACAAGGGCCAATAGACTAGTCTATTCTTTCACATCTTTAGAAACTTAAATTTGCTTTTGAAGCACAAGATAGGGAAGAAATGTTGAGAAATCACTTGGAAGATAGCAAGTTGTTGGGTCTGGAATTTAATTTATTGGAGAATTTGATGTCTAAATTGTCTAAGGATACAAAAAAACAACCATTCAAAACATCTCAAGAGCCTAATCAGTGCAGTGAGTACTCATTTTGAATCATTTGAGAAATCTTTTGATATCAAGGTTAGGAAAGAGTT
Organism: Thuja plicata; assembly: GCA_018584345.1. Taxonomy (NCBI): domain Eukaryota; kingdom Viridiplantae; phylum Streptophyta; class Pinopsida; order Cupressales; family Cupressaceae; genus Thuja; species Thuja plicata. The sequence continues at coordinate 1,149,916 of MU224521.1, forward strand.
CAATAATAAAAGCTTTGATGAATTGAAAGGAACAATAGAATATGAGAGTTATATTGGACACAAACATTAAGGGAATTAAAGATTCTCTAACTAAAGATGGAAACATCTACAATTCATGTCTATTTGTTTCAAAAAAATTTAGAGACATTGAGAATAAGATCAAGGAACTTGAACAACAATTGGAGCACATTGTTCAATCCTTTGATCCTTTGGCAGCTTCTACAACATTATCGGAAGGCCAAGTAATCTCCCTACTTGAAAAGATCAAGAGTCTAGTGCAAGAAAGAGATAGAATCATTGGTTGTGTGAGAGAACTTAGGATTCTAATTGCTCCTAAACTTCATACCTTATGCAGTGTAGTGAAGGAGGCACAAGGAGCATTAGCTACATCAACTCTAGCTAACTTGCAAGTGGAAGAAGAAAAAAAAATCTTATTCAATGACCACATATTAATCTTGAGAAGTCTCAAATAGGGATGGGACAAAGATCAACAACTATTTAAGACCATTTGTGTATACATATTCAAGATGATGTAAGTTAGTAAGTTTGTGTGTGTGTGTGTATGCGGATGTATATATAGTTTTTGGATGAATTTTTGGAATGTGGATCCCTACCTTTTCCATTGATGTCAAAGGGGGAGAGTAGGATAGTGAAAAATATGCACAAATCTATATAGAAACAGCTCAGGGGGAGTCTTGAAAATATTTTTGAAGTTTTGGTGTGCATATACAGTTTTGACAATCATTTTTCAATAAATGTCGCCACCAATGCCAAAGGGGGAATTGTTGGAAAGAGACATTGCATAGATGTTGTGGTGTTGTCACTAATGGAAACTAAACTCAGTTTACAAATCCACATTGCAGTAGGAAGGTCCGCAATAAATCAAAATAGAGATTTGTCCAAGTCTGGTAATGAAGAACAAAGTATTGTACCAGTATACTATGTTTGGTTAGGTGAGCTCGTCCAGGTTCGCATATTTGGTTGTAGATTTCAAGGAATTATTTTTAATTCATATTTATGATTATTCCAAAATTTGAAGGTCCGGTGTTGTTGGAGTGAAATTTATATAGATCTGTGTATCAACATTATGTTTACTAGTCAGAGAAGCCGACTTGTGTTGAAAAATATTTTTGTGGACGTGGTAAAATTGTTATGTCAGTTAATTTTTGTTTGAAACGGTGGAGCCGACATATATAGAGACATGTGCATGATTATTTTTGTCCGAAGTGACATTTGAATTTGAATTTGGTCGACTTGGTCAACACAGTTCATATTTTCCAAGAATTTTTTTGAGTCAACATGATGCGATCAATTTTTTGGATGTGGACCTATAAGATGGAATATTTAGGGTTTGAAGAGAGAGTTGATGCATGAGAGAGGTGTGAAAGGTGGTTATGTGAATGGTTTTTTGTACATAATTGAGATCTAATTTTTTTATTAGCAAAGAATAAAGATACATGGCACTCAGAGATAAAGTGTATCAGATCTTACTTTTGAGCTTATGTGGAAATTTAACTAGGCAATAGTAGATGTTATTTCATTAGTTCAAAAGTTTCTTGTGATCATTGTAGATATCTTGTAAGGTAGTGAGCCTTTTTCCATATGGTTGTAGTCCTAATTGTAATTGAGCAATGAGATCTAGGCAATGATCCTTTTATGCAAGTGAATTCCCAAACATTGTAAGACAATATTTTTTGCAGAGTATTATCTTGTGGATCTCGTCCCCACCATGGTTTTTCCCCTAATAGGGTTTCCACGATAAACATCCTTGTGTTGTGTTGTGTTTATTTTCTTTATGTTCATGCTTGTTACTTTTCTTTTTATGCAATAAGTGATTTTTGGATCAGTTTCATAAGGTTAAAATTTGTAGAACACTGATTCACCCCCCCCCCCCCGCCCCCCCTCTNTTCCCCCCCCCCCCCCCGCCCCCCCTCTCATTGTTCCTTCATTCCAACAATTATAATCAAAATGGGTTCTCAATGATATTTTTATTTTTATGATTTAGTATATAAATTAATTATTTTAAAATTGTTTTTTATCAAAGAGATATAGATTTTTATCTTAGCCCATAACCAGGTGAAGCCATAATTGGAGAAAATCATCTCCGACATTAATCCACAATGGTCCAAATTTACACCTACAATAACATAATAGGAACACAAAGTCTATGAGCGCACTAACCTAGCAAGGGAATGCAGCAATGCTTGAATTCTTTCTAATTCACTGGTATGAACACCAACAAAATTAATGATGCTAGTCCAGTGCACAAGTACATTGAATTAGTGAAGGCACAAGTATGTTGTCACAATGGTTCTTCTAGGAGTGTGAACCTTTGTGGACACCACATAAACACCACCATTTAACTATAACACTATGGGATGAACCTCTTTTAATATATTATTATTTTAATGTTTGAATTTTACTTTTATTGTTATATTTATTTTATATTAAAATAATGAGGAAGGAAATTTTTAGTAGGCGTTTGTTATGTTTCAATTAAAAAATATTTATTTCTTGTTTTTATGTTTGGATTTTTTAAGCTTATATATATA
>MU224521.1:1152517-1193012 GCA_018584345.1 Thuja plicata
TATATATATATATGTTGCTAATCTTTTATAAATAATATGTTCATATAAGCATCAACATGAGACCAATACAAGCTCTCACTAGCACAACCATGAGACAATATCAGCTCATTTTGACTAATCATGCTAGAAACCACCTATTAAAGACCAAGACTCATAGCTTAGAAGTCCACTTATTTAGAAACCACCTCCAAATTAGAATATAACTTAGGAAGTTGATTATAAGTATGGTGACACACTTTAGGCCAACTTATCGGCACATATGAATATAATTATTTCTAACTAAAAAAGAATTTTGGTCAAACATATTGTCTAGCTAGATTCATTCTAGCTAAGTTAGATATGTGTCATAGATTTTCTAATTGAAAGTGTGGACTAAATGCATGTTTTATGTCATTTTGATGCTAATTACCCAAAAAATAAAATTATTTAGAAAACCAATGTTTGAACAACTCCTACTCTTATTAATGATTTTTTTTAAATATAAAAATACCCTTTTGTAGTTTTATAACTATATTTTTCTAAAAAATATGTTTTAACATTTTAATTAGTTTTAATATTTTAATTAGTATTAATATTTTAATTAGTTTTTATATTTTATATTTTATTTTTATCGAAAGTATCTCATCAGCCAAAAATATAAGGTTGATTGTCTCGTTAAGGAAAAATACAACAATTAATTTAAAATTTTGAATAAAATATGTAGAGAAAATAATCAATGTCAAGATTTTTATAGTTCATTTTTATTTTGGATACATAGATAAGAAAAAAAAGGTGGTGTCATATGGAATGAGTTATATTTTAGGTCTACGCAAACGTTCAATATTATTTTAAATTACACATCTTTAAAAATAGTGAAAAAAATATATCCATGCACTAAAGTTTCAAGTTATCAATACACAAGAAAAAAGTGAAGAGAAAAAGAAAAAAAAACTATATAAAGAGTGGCAATTGATGTAACTTCAATTTCAACATTTTTTAGTAGCGAAATTTAGTGTTTATTTTATAAAAATTATATTCAATTTTTTTTATAACAAATTACAAACATAAAATAAACTAAAAAATAAACCTTTTATTAGTTTACATCATGTTGTCCTCAATTTTGCATTCACAAAATTGAGCAACCCTACGCAATTCCCAAAATGATTGGTAGGATTTCTCTCTAAGTTGGTTGGTGTTCTGGAAGAGGTTTACTTAACGGAATCAGTTATCCCTTGATTTTTGGTTGATTTCACTTTTTACAAACATCCAGTCTTTTTTATTTTCTTTTGTTTTTCCTTTCTTTTGCGTCTTGTACTTTGGTTTCTTTCTTGTCATAGGTCTATAGTCTTCGCCATTCCACTCATTTCGAGCTCTCTTAGGCATCATTTGGGTTAGTCAAACTCAAGTTATAGGTTTTCAAAGATCCTGTTAGTGGGGTTTTTTAGACAAACTGCATATTGTTGGAAAATCATGAAAAGGTGGACTTTTTCTTGTCGATTACATAATTTAAAAGTTTATTTTATATGCAAAGTGGATTTTAAATTCTATTTTAAAATTTCACGTCATTCTGTGAAGATTTTCTTAGTAATTTTAATGACAGTGGGTTTTTTTATTACATCTGCATATCAAGTCATTAAAATTCGAAGTTGCATATAGAGATCATGTTATTTCTTTCTTAAAAGTGAACTTTTAAATAGTATTGACATATTTAGATTAAATATGTATATGTTTTTTAAAAGATTTGTTTTTTTATCGAGAGGATAAAGGATAGAGTTTATAAATGAAATCATATTCATTTATAAGTTTTATGTTTTAAGGAAATAGTGGGGATTTTATTTCAAAATACATAGGAAACTTATTAGAAGTTTTTATTCTCACCTCTCATTAACTAATGGTGGCATTTTTTCTCAGTAAAGCATATGCTATTTATTTTAAATGCATTTTACTCTATCTCCAAATAGAGTGCATCAATTTTTTATAAGATTGCATATTAAAATAGTATAGTGTGTGTTATTGGTCTCCAAAAGCCTGTGGTTATTTTTAAGTCACAAGCCGCCGGTTTTTGGCAAAAATGCATGTTGTGATGCATATGTTCTTTGGTTATCAAAGCACGCTATGCTCAACTCAAACCTACGACTTGTTTTAAAGTCGTGTAGCGTCAAATTTTGGTAGGAAATCATATGTTTTCCTCCACGAAAGACCTCGGTCTCATTAAGGCATCGTTTTGAATGGAGAAAGCATGTCAAAATATATTCTTTTAGTTTCCTAAAGGTCGCAACTTGGTTTAAATGATTGGTGTCATTTTTCATAGTCAAATCATGTGTTAAAGCAAGAGAAAAATGTGCCTCATACTTTTCAAACCCTTCCTTTATGAAAGCCGCAACTTGGTTTCAAATGCATGGCATCGAATTCTAGATGAAAAATTTATCATTTTTTTAAAATGATGTTAAGCATATGCATAGAGACATAAAAAGTGTGTTTTAAAGGGATGCATAGTGCATTTTTATGTCCTTTAAATGTATTTTGAAAGGCTTTGGGAGGGATAAACAAAGCATTTTTTTTAGGATCAATCGCATATATATTTCAACTGAAAGTATTTCCCTACGAAAATGCATTTTAAGTATGTTTTCTTTCCATAGAAGAAAACATTTTTCTTCCAAAGAAGCTATGACGGGGTTTTGCCTTCATTTTGCATAACCAAATGCAATTTTTGGATCCACTAAGAGCTGTGTTTTGGGAGAAAAAGTCCACCTAGGGCACAAACAAAGCAAAAACATTTTCATCACCAAGAAATTCTCCACAAATATCTGCAACATTCACTCCTATTCTTAGGTAAGATTTTTGGTAAGTTGAAATGCTTTCTTTTCCTTCAAATTCAAAGTACATGCATTTGCATTTATGAGGGAAGAGTTTGTTCTTCATAGGGCACGTTTTTCTTGTTGAATACTTCTTCTTTGATGCTGATTTTTAGCATTTTAGGGATGCATGGAACACATTTGTCACTTCTCATCCATGACTCATTAGATTTGCATTAATTCTTGATGACAATTTGTCAAATTATATATATATATATATCTTTTATTTTTCTTCAAAGAGCAAATTCAAAATTCCATATTTCATTTCCAGAATTTGTTTATTTTGTTGAAGAAGAAGAATTGTGTTTTTCCCCTTTGCATCCAAAGAAAGGTAAAAAAAAAAAATTTCTCTTTCCTTGATTGCATTTGTGTTTTGTTTTTTTTATTGTATATATGCTGTCATTTCTACTTCTCTCTCATTTTATCTAAGTTGTATATGAGAATGTGATTTATTCTCATATGCAGTCAAGATTAAAAAACCTCGTTCTTGATGGTGACTTTCTCCAAATGCATGAAAGATGCAAGGTGTTGTCCTACATGCAGCCGCTCCATAAAAACCCACCTTTTTCATACTCTCGTTTAAAAAAGAAAGATGTAAAGATCCCAATATGCCATCATGCCCAAAAAGCCCACTTTTTTTTCTTATATGCAGTTTTATGCAAAAAGTCCACCATGCTCAAAGTTGAAGATATTTTCTTCATCATTTTTGTCTCATTCCCCAACTAGTGCATGTGCATAAGACAACTCCACTTGTACCTACTTTTCCATCTTCTTAAGAGGTTGCCCTCTTATCTTAGTTTTGCATCTAAAAATGGAATTATTTTATCTCAATGATGAAGTACTTATTTTTTGGAACTTTCATGTCACAGTTATTGCAGTTGTAAATCTTGTCATGTCAGAAAGAATATATGCATCTCTTAAGAACAAAGGAAAGAAAAATATGAAGTATCAGTATGACAAGTACCAGAATTCCATCAAACCTTCTCAGAATACATCTTATGTAGAGGAAATCTGAGACACAGATATTGGTCACCTGGACATAGAGGAGTTTCTGAGAAGAGTAGACACATCCACCAAGGATGAGATGGTTAGTATCCGGGAGAGCTACATACACCACATTTCAACTTTCCCTATAGCGGCTCTGGAACCTGAGTTCATTATTGCCTGTGCCAAATACTTTGATCTTGTCTCTAGAACAATCAAGACCCGTTTGTTTCGCGAAATTGAATGGGAATTGGCATTTCTGAATTCCCAAAATGTTCAATTCCTTGTTTGGTTCCAAAATTAAAAATTGGAATAGGGTTATGCGAATTCTAATTTTGGGTCATTTTGAGCATTCCACAATTCCTTCTCAGACCTGGAATTGGAATTGAAAATTGGAATTGGAATTGAAACATTCCCATTTTTGTTTCAATAATGTATATTATATTGCTATAAGGATGTATATATATACATGTGTATATATACACACATGTGTATATATACACACAAGTGTATATACACACATGTGTATATATATGTGTGTATATATATATATACACATATGTGTGTATGTATGTATATATACATGTGTGTATATGTGTATATATGTGTGTATGTATATATATACATGTGTGTATGTGTGTGTATATGTATATATGTGTATATATATATATACATAAATGTATGTATATATGTGTATACACACATGTGTGTATATGTGTATACATGAGTATATACATACATGTATATATATATATATGTGTGTGTGTGTGTACACACATCTATATGTGTATATATATACATGTGTATATATACATGTGTGTATATATACACACATGTATGTATATATACATGTGTATGTATATACACACATGTATGTATATACACACATGTGTGTGTATATATGTGTGTATGTGTATATATATACACATGTGTGTATATGTGTGTGTATGTGTATATATATACACACATGTATATGTGTATATATACATATACATGTATATATACACATGTATATATACATGTGTGTATATATATATATATGTGTATACATGTATATGTATATACACATGTGTGTGTATATATACATACATGCATGTATATATGTGTATATGTGTGTGTATGTGTGTATATATACACACATGTGTATACATATATATATATATATGTGTGTGTGTGCATATATATGTGTGTATATACACACACATATGTGTATAAACATGTGTGTGTATATGTGTGTATGTGTGTATGTGTGTATATATACACGTGTGTGTGTGTGTGTGTATGTGTGCAAAAACAAAATTCCAATTCCAATTCTAGTTGTGCGAAATCAAACGCAAAATTGGCGTCTTCTCAGTCATCTTCCAGGTGAACCAAACAGGACAAGCCCATATTTTAAAATTCATTTTGAGAATAGCACAATTTGAGAATGGATTCAATTCCAAAATTAGCAATTCCAGCATGACAAATTCTGCCAAACAAACGGGCCCTCAAAGATCATGATGGGAAAGTAGTGATCAGCTTGGATCCAGACACTATTGATCAAGTCTTCAAAGTTCCTCCAACTATGGTTATAATGGACATGACAGTTGAAAATGCTCTCAATAGCTGGGAGAATGGAAAACTAGCTTGCATGAGGTATATTTGTTAAAGTAATAGACCTTTTGGGATATTAATTAAATCATTTTGATCTAATTACTAACTCGCCTATTCACTCTAGTTGCTTAAGCCAACCTCAGGGTTTCCATTTTAGGGTTTCATGATTCCTTTTTAAAGAATCATCTCTTTGTATTTTACAACGAAGATATTGTGAATATAGCAGATTTTTCTTTTGAATGTGAACATGATGCCTCTTATCTTTTGGCCTCCATAGCTTTTTCTCTTTTTTTGTTCTTTTGCTTCTTCCATGTGACAAGGTTATGCATGTAGGTGTTCTTGGGAGATTAGGATTTCACCTAATCTAACATGGTATCAGAGCCATCCTGCGGCTCTCTATTCGTATTTTGTTGAAGTGTTTCAGAAGCAGGAGGTTTTCAAGTTTTCAGAGTTTTTTATGTGGATTTAGAGGTGGGCTTCATTTCTGGTCACTTTGGGCTCAAACGAACATCACCATTGAGCTTAGAGCACCCAAAGACCCTATAATCCATATAAAATTTGTCCATTTTGGACAACATTGGCTCTGAGGCAAATTTTTTTGGTTTCCAGGGTCGTACGGGCACGAAAACCGAGAAAAAAAAATTTTAAAAATCATTTTTTTAGGTTCTTTGCGTTAAAAAAAATATAGCCAGCACTGCCGACCGCTGGCTGCCGACCCTGCTCCACCGCCATCTAGCCCCGCCGGCCAAGCACCACCGCCCTGCAGCACCGCCCAGCGGGATTTTAGCCCTACGGGCCCCTCTTCACCCCTGAGGTGGTCATGTTGGTGACCAAGGGCTCCATCCTTCAGCCCCCTGTGCGCCATACACCCAGGGGCTAGGAATTTTAAGCCCCAGGGGCTAAAAAAAAATTTTAGAGTTTGTTTTCCCTCTGATGGTGTTTTTGCTCTATCTAGAGAAAACGGAGGCCTTTTTCCAACTTCTTTATATTGTTGAAAAGCTCTTTTTGAGCTATTTTTGATAGTGGAGGTTGGGGTTTTGGGTTCTTCTATTTTGATAGTGTTTTTTACTGTCAAAATCTGATGTTTGTTTTTGCCTTCTAGGAGCTATATCTTGCTCATCCGAACTCTATTTTTGGCAAACCAGATATTGTCGGAAAGCTGGTTCAGTGAGTTTTTCAGTGGCAGGGGTCTTTTCTCTAGATTCTAATCTAGGTTCTTTCTCCTCCAAGTTTTTCAATTTCTCACTCTAGCAGATTACTTGGGTTCTGCAGGTCCTAGGATCTCTTCTTCTATTCTTCTGGCTCACTCTTCTTTCTGACTCTCTGAGCATTGTATACTTCTCTTCTGTAGCATTCCTTTTTCTGTAAACGCACTAAGATAAAGTGTCTGCTTTTGCATATATGGGATTTCGAGCACCCTGTGTTTATTTGTACTCGCACTTAGTTATAAAGTGCCATGGGGGGGTTATGATGTTTTGCCTTATGTGCTCATCCACCTTTGTCAAGTGAGTGTCCCTTCCATGACATTTGCCCCATGATGTGTGTCTAGAAGATCATTTCTTCTACTTTGATACCGCCCTTTATCGTGTGCTTGTGCCTTCTTCTGCACTATGGGTGTTCCTGATTCTTCCTCTTGCAGTTGTTTCTGGCATTGCATTTTAGTGTTCCTGTCACACCTCTCCATGTTCAGCATTATGGGGCGGGTTCACATGTTGGTTCTATTACTTCCTTGGTTCGGTTCAGTTATCTACGTATTCAGTCTTTGTTCCTATGTACTAGGCGGATGCAATGGCTAGGCACCTATGCATTTCAGTGAGATGGATCATCTACTATATAGACACTCATTCATTCCTACTTTTGGAGGTCACCTCTTCGATTGATCAGCTCTTCTGAATTTGTCTTCTCTACCTGGTCATGCACTATTTCAGTGGGGTTCCAGCAGTTACTTCTGATAGTGTTTGCAGCCTCATGCTTCGGAGATGCTATACATGCTCTTTCTTGTTCCTTTCTTTGGGACATTCCCTTGATTGGAGGTTGTTTGCTTCATCTAGTTTATCTCTTTTTGGGGTAGCATTTTTCCCACTGGGTTTTCTCTATTTCCCCATTTTACAGAGATTTCTTGTACTTGAGTACCTGATCAGGCCTTTGTTCCAGGACCCATCTTTCTTGCTTTCTGTAGTAGTCTCCTAGGTTTTAGCTTCTCCCTAAGCTTATCTTAAGGGGGGTGTTAGAGTAATAGACCTTTTGGGTTATTAATTAAATCATTTTGATCTAATTACTAACTCACCTATTCACTCTAGTTTCTTAAGCCAACCTTAGGGTTTCCCTTTTAGGGTTTCGTGATTCCTTTTTAAGGAATCACCTCTTTATATTTTACAATGAAGATATTGTGAATATAGTAGATTGTTCTTTTGAATGTGAACATGATGCCTCTTATCTTTTGGCCTCCATAGTTTTTTCTCTTTTTCTATTCTTTTGCTTCTTCCATGTGACAGGGTTATGCATGCAAGTGTTCTTGGGAGATTAGGATTTTGCCTAATCTAACAATATCAATGAACACTAGCTAATCATTAAAAGGCCCAATTTTGTGAGGTGGCCAAAGGGAATGCATAGATCCAAATTCAAGGAAGAGATTCATGATCTCATAACCTTGTTAAGAAGAGTTAGAGGACTTAAAGAGTCAAACCTTTTTTATCCATAGAAGTATAAATTTTTCTCTTTGATTCTGAAGTCAAGACAAAGGCTATTATGGGGTAAGCTCATAAGTGACTCTCTTTGTGAGCAGTTAGCACAAGTTATAACGAGGGGTACTTTCTACATGAACTCCTATCTTTTTTACATTGTTGCTACCCTAGGGTCTTTCTCAGGGCTTTCCACTAAAGGAGACAAAATGCAAGTGCTTGTTTGGATGTATTATGCTCAGTTAACTTTGAGATCCAGCTACATCCATTTTAGGAGGGTGCAATATGTGTCTTTTGGACACTACCGATGTTTGTTTGATAATGAGCTCCCAAATAGACGAGTCTCGGATAAAGCATGGAAAAAAGTTAGTGAATATGGCTGCCTATTTATCCAGTTTCCAAAATTCACCTACCTCGGTGTGGGGTATTTGAGGGATGAACCATATACCTTACCTAGGTATCCAACAGACAAAATCATCCTTATGGAGTTGTCTCGGCAGCTCATGGTTGTATTGTAAGCGTATCAATCCTCTTTGCATGTACTGAGAGTTGGCATTTCCTCACACAATCCTTTAAGGATTGGGGGATATTCACTTGACACGGTCCCAAGAGCTAAAAGCATAGAGTTCAAACTTCAAGAGATAAAATTGAATAAATTCATGGCTAGAAGTTCCTTTGACTGGAGGGGCATGAACAACAAGATTAGAAGGCAATTCAGTCATGTACACCACCTTGAGGATATTTGGATTAATCTTTGTACAGAAGTGGATATCACCAAGATGGATTATTAACATCTTACTGTCAAGAAAATAGTGGCTTTTCATCTTATTGAGATTACTGAAGGAGTCGAGGATGATGGTGATATTTTGGATCCAGAATATAGAAAACATCATGTCAATAATCTACTCATTTTGCCTCCATGTCGGTCGGTGAAAGAAAATATATCCATATGGGATAGATTCCAAAATATTCTGGCTAACACAAATGTTTGGCTAAAGAAGAGGGGCATGAAGAGCATCAAAGTCAAGCCCAAATGAGACTTTGATCTTGTTGGTCCTGTGGGTATGACATCAGAAATTAGGAGAAAAGGTAAAGTAGAGGCTTCCACATTAGAGGTCGGAACTATTTAGAAGCTCGCCATCAAAGGAGGTAAACTCATGATTAAATCTCCTACACTCGATGCAACATCCAAGGAAAAGGATCCTGAAATGATTAATCTCTCAGACAGTGAGGAGGAGTTACAGGTTTCAGGCACTCCTGAGGTATCGCAAATTCAAGAAGCAGATGAGATACAAGGCATGCATGAATCAGCCCCAAAAATCGATGAACCTCCTATGTCACCACTTGATATGGATGTAGATTCATTCACAATGCACTTACCCCCAATTCACTCAATTATTATTGTACCAGCTACACCTATCTCCTCTGCTTCTCCAGCACAGAAGGAGGACTTGTCACATGTCTTCGATGAGTTTCCTGAAGATTTACCCAGGCTAGATACACTCATGGAAAACAACAATCTGACATTACAAATGGAGAAGGAGGTTCAAGGTAACCTAATCATGACAATAACACATGTAGAAACAACCATCACATATGCTCCTTCTTCCTAGACAGAACTGGAAACTACTATGGTTATAGTTGATGGTGCAGTATCATCCTTCATCCTACCTCCTTGGTTGGGTGTTGTCACGCAAAATAGGAAGAAGTTGGAGGTGCCTCTGGAGGAGTTTGATCTTGCCCCAAAGAGTAAAACCCAAGTTGTGAAAAACAAGAAAGCTAAAGTGATCTCAAACGTCATCGTTGATGATCAAAAATTTAAGTACGCCGAAGTAGCTAAACCACTTTCAAGTAAGATAGCAGATGAAATTGAGACCACATACTACAAGATCACCAGGGTGGAGCTTGATAAACAGTTATTTGCAAGTTTTGAATTGGATTCCCACGATGCATTGGATCAATATACAAAGAGAACTAATAAGCTTTGGCAAAATAAACACCTGCTGAAGGAATAGAATAGTTGTGTCCGTGAGGCTCCTGAAAGGGTTTCTTCTTCTCAGCAAGAAAATTTGTGTTCAGAAGATACACAGAAACACATTGAGCAGCTAGAGAGGAAGACCAAGGTGATCGATGACTGGGGAAGCCAACTAGAAAATCAAGGAATATCAGTCATCGGGGATGTATACCGTATATTCAAGAATATCAAGAAAACTATTGATCGGCTGCATGAGTTGGTTGAATCCTTTAATCAGGAATTAAAAACTCTAAGTGAAGACTTAGACGTATATGCACTTATGAGATAGTCTCTTCGAAAGAGATGTATTTTGAATTCTTGGATCAGATGATGAACAAGGAACAAGTTCTAAAGAACTTAATAACAGAAATACATGAGTTTATATGGGAATGCACCAAGCATAAAGAGATCATTGTCAAAACCTTTGAGGAATTTACATGTAAGCTAATGGCAGATGATGGGGAGTTGATTTCAGAGGAGCAGGTCATATCAGGGTTTGTACAAGTTATTCATCAAGAATTGGAGATTGACACCTTCAATTGTAGTTCCATGGATAAAATGGAAAAATTCATAGTTGTCTTGAATCGACTACAGAAGAACCTAGGCAGATAAAATGGTGAGATTTCAAAAGTGGCAAGTGTTGCACATAAGAATGTGAACATTGCTCAACACACAGGTGCACCAGATCTGGCTATCGTGCACAAGTCTCTTTGTCAATTTGAAACTTGTATCAATTTTCTTTAAAAAGTGTTGTTAGGACACTTAGTTTGGTAAAAGTGTAGAATCTTTGACAAATTACATGATAATATGTAAAGTATTCTCATGTAATCATGTTGTAAGAACATTAGGTCCTGCAGCATTGAATAAGTCAAAGTTAGTTAGTTGTAGATAACCTTTGAATAGGTCAAAGTTAGTTAGGGATAATGATTGAATAAATAAAAGTGGTTAAGGGTTTCCCTTTTCTTCTCCGCTTTCATCTCTCCTCTTTTCCTATATAAAGGAGGGAGCTCATTGTAAATAATCTATCTTTTGTTGTGTGCAAGTAAACTATAGGCAAAACTCTTAAGTTTTGAAGACTTTGTGTTTCATTGTAAAAGAGTTAAGCATTTGAATAAAGGAATAGAGGTTGATAGAATTTGTGTTGGTGTCTTAATCATTATTGGATGTATTCTTATGTTGCATTCATTGATCCTTGTTCAAATTAAATAGTTATCTTGTTTATATCATTGGACCACCTTTAATCCAAGTTTTCTGAAGACTTTGTGCTTTAGGAGATCGAGATTACTATAGAGAATAGTGGTTGTAAAATTTCAAAACTGGAGACCTTGGGCTTCAGTGTTGGAATCTTAGATCAATTAGAGGGTGTTCAAAGGAAGACTTTGATCTTGCTTGTACATCTAAAATTAGAGTAATTCTTTGAATTAAAGATAAGAGACTTTGAGCTCTTATATTATTTCATATTTAGATAAAACAAACTGTTGTCTCAAAGGATTGTTCTTAAGTCATTCCTTGAGCCACCGGTATTACTATAGCAAGGAGAGTTGTGTGTGATACAGTTCAGTTTTACTCGAAGCCACCTGTAGTAAGAAGGGAGCCTCCCCTATTGCTGAGAGGAGAGAGCAATCTCACATACTGCTGCCTAAAAGAAACATTTTTCCAAGCTGTAGTCTTAGCTACTTGCAAAATATTTAGCCAACACATCATTTAAAAATTTTACACATATATGCCACTTTTTAGTGATTCAATTTTAAAACATTAATCAATGTTTTCCATTTTCTATAGAAAAGTGTGACACAGCTTTGTACTTTTACCCACCACCTATTAAAGGCCTAGACTCAGCTTATAAATCTACTTATTTAGAAACCACCTCCAAATTAGAATACAAAGAGTCACAACCTAGAATTTAATATTAGATATCCCATTGGAATTTCAACTTGTGTCTCCACATTGAGAACTCAAAAACCTTGACCACTCAAGCTCAAATCTTTAGACAAGTGAAATAATTATTTCTTAATTCTTTCAATTTTACATCTTAAAAAATAAATAATTGATTAAATGTCTAATATTATAATAGATAATCAAAGAATAATAATTAAAATATTTTAAATTAAAAGTTAAATTAATTGTAGATATTTTAATTAACAATACTCTCTCTCTCTCTCTCTCAAGCCTTCCCTTGCCACTTCTATCAATCTCACCTCTCTCTCCAGACTCTAATTCCCTCCCTCTCCCTCTTTATATCTCTAACAACCTACATCTCTCTCCATCCCTACATGTTTCTTTACCTCTATCTCTTTTATTTTCTCTCTACTTGTCTTTTTCTACCTGCCTCTCCCTCACTCCCCAATACTGTACTTATCTACATACCTCTTCCTCCCTCCTTCCATATTTACTTATATCTATCCCTCTCTTTCTCTCTATCTCACCTCTCTTTTTTATTTATCTATACTTATTTACGGAGAGAGAGAGAGAGAGAGAGAGAGAGAGAGAGAGAGAGAGAGAGAGAGAGTACTCTTGGTTGGAGAAATCTAGGGTTAAAGTTGAATTTTTACTAAATGTATTCCCAAGAAAGGGATAAGGCTTCCTCATAGATACTTTTTAGTCAAAACTCTTTTACTTGAAACCTTGCCATATAACTTAAAGCTAGTCTCAATTTTTAACATAAAAGTAAATTAATTTAATAGCTTTGGCTGAATGAGTTTTGACCAAAACTCTCTATGTCACATAGGTATAGTAGTTTCAAATGAAATAACTTTGTTGACCTAAAATGTGACATATTTTTTAATTTTCATCTATAGTAAGAAGGGGCCCTAGATTGTTGTGTGCATATTCATTACTCTTTTTAATGCACCATATCTAGATGTTTCTCTATTGGCTACTTATTTAATGTTCTATGATGAGAGATGATTCTTTAGAGATAAGGGATGTTAAAACGAATGGTTAATAAATGTCTTTCAATATTAGCATTGAATTCCATAAAATGCATATTTAGTGACTCATGGAAAGAAAACAAAGGGGGGCAATTAGCAAATTTAAATTTTGGAAAGGTAAGGTCAAGACTACAATCAACCTTCCAAAAATAAAAATGACCTTGAATGGAAAAATGTGCAAATCCAAGATGTATAATGACTATATTTTGATAGGAGTATTAATATAGGTGATAAGTATAAGAATAAGATGTGGGTATTGGAGTATGTATGTGTAAAGATAAAATAGATCAGGTTAGGACAATAAGTTGATTTCCACAAAAGATTAGACCATCTCCTTAAAATAGACAAAAATAATAAATAATATGAATATATACATATAAATGTATGTGTATATACATACAATTTTTTAATATAAACATAAAAATGAAAAACAATATTCATATATTTTCTCCTTAAAATAAACATGAATAATAAATAATATGAATATATATATATACATTCAACTCTTGAAAATAAAGATGAACATGAAAAGAAAAACAAAATTCACATATTTTATTTAAAAACATGTAATTTAAGCAAATTTTATTAAGATATATTTAATAAATCAAAATTAGGACCACTTGTTGCATGTGTAGTCCTAATTATAACCTAATTACTCATTTGTTAAGTAGTCAAAAGGAAGGTTAATTATGACAAGGAAACATGTGCAGCCGTACGAATGGTGGTTGCAACAACTAATTACTCATTTGTTAAATTTTTTAAAAAAATTATTAAAATTCATTTGTTAATTGACACATAATAATGTTACTTAGTGGGACAAAATTCCAATTTGTGTACACATGTTGTGTTTGAACTTAATTTGCATTAGTCCGGCAATTGATCTTATTTTAGTTTTATTTGTTTGTCATTATCATTAATATTGTCTTGAGAAAATGATTTTTTTAAAGAAAATTCAATGGATTTTTTAATTTTATATTGTCTTGAGAAAATGGTTTTTTTAAGAAAATTCAATGGTTTTTTTAATTTTATAAATTGTTTAAATTTAATTTGTATTATGTGTATTTATTTTATGTTTGGTCGATTGTTTTATTTTTATATGTATGTTTCTTAATAATTTACATATAAGTTGATGTGGGGTTTAATATAATAGTAAAATTTAAGTTGCATATATTATAATTTTTTCTTTATATTTTTGGAACATTTCTTATTGGATTGTTTCTAGTGCAATGACTAGTATGCAAATTGACATATATTTTTTTATGGATGATATAAATAATTTGATTACCTCTTGATTCTATTTTGAGATTTCCAAAATACTAGTCTTGACCTTGTGCTTCATCATTCCTCAAATTGAATCATTTTTCTGGGTGCGAAATCAACCTAGGTTATACCCATATGCATAGAGGTGAGCCCTACACTTCTAGATTCAACTTTTTAGAATGAGTCTACATTCTCCCTTTTCAAGTCATCATTATAAGGTGATTGAAGTATGAAATATATCACATTATGTATTAGAAAGTCATAAAAGAGGTGAAATGTGACTTATTATGTGTTAGAAAGTCATAGAAGAGGACAAACCCTAATTTATTATTACACATTGATAGATCATATGAGAACTCCAATATTTTGTATCATTATAAGAGTAAGACATTAATATTATATTAACAAGTTGGGCATATTGAATAACTTCATATTGTCTTTTATCTTTGTTTTGTACCATTGACTCAATAATAAGGGTGTAGTCAAGGGAGAATCTTCCTACCTAGCAAGTTCGTCAACCATGTCTATAGACACCACCTTCTTTCTAGCACAAGTTATAGATATTAAGACAAAATATATCTAAGCAACAATATCATAACAGTTTGTATCCATGAACTAAGTCCAAATTTATGTGCAATGTTCAATTTTATACATGTGGAGGTTAGTTTCATAGTCATAGAAGTGAAATAACATAGAAAAAAAAATATAATAGGTCTTTACATTTTGGTATATTATTCAATTATTTGATAACATTTAATTCAATAGTATGGTTGTCTCAATTATTTATCCTATTTTGTGCTCTTATTAATCTTGGATTAATTAAACTTACATATAATATTTATATAGAGAAAGAAATATTCTATTTCCTTAAATACATTACATTTTTTTTTTTAAATGATTACATAGTAAAAATTTAGGATATATTTGTTTTCTATAAACATTCAACAACGTAATTTTGAAAGAAAAAAAAAGATTATTGTAAATATTTGAATTGGGAATGATTTTTTATGACTTTGAATGAAATAAAAGAGGTCTACTTATAGTTTTTTATTCATAATCTTTTGAGACCATGTTAGATTTTATATCCTAAATTTGTGCATTAAAATTCATGTCGCCGCCAAATTGGTATTTGGAGTGCAATCAAGCTAGGACCTAAGGAGTAAGGTTAGGGACAAGTGGCTCTAGATGATATCCCAAGTTTGGAGGTGACTTTAAGGCTACAATAGATATAAAGTTATGAAATCAAGTGATAATAATAAATTTAAGGGTTGATTAAAACAAACCATCATATCAATTGGTGACATATTTAGAGTGCTTTCATAGTGTCAGTATGCATATCTCATGGACATGCCACAACTAAGTTGGGTTGGTGGATGTGACTTGAGTACTCCATTCATATCATGAGAGGGAAGTGTACTCAAGTTTGCATACTCATCCCTTTGTGTTATTATATTGATGGGACTCTTTGCCTTTCTCTATGTCCCTTAGAAATTCTATTTGATGTGATATCAATCTCTAGCCATGTGTACTTGGATGATACCATTGTCGTGCATGTTCATTTATATGTTGTATGTTCGATTGTTGGCATATGGTATGCTATCTCACGTGGATCATTTATTATGGTCATTATTGGTGATGGTTTTCCCCTTTGAGTCTGACATTTTATATATGGTTTATTATACCTTTTTTCCATGTTATACTTGATATTCTGTATACTTTTCATGTGGATGCAAGGATGGGTGTTCATATTGGTTGACATGTTTGTGATCCATACTCCCCTTATTTTGTACAAGTGTGTTTTTGCTTGTGCCCAAGAGGCTATCTCCTAGCATAGTGAGGTGGACCTAAAGGTTTCCATGGTTGGGTGGTGAGGAACTACAATTGGGATAAAAAAATCTTGAAAAACTTTATTTTGTAGGAGCTGTGGATGGTGTACAAGTCAAATTTCTCTACTTCTTTCCTTAATTTCTCATTTTTGTAAATGTTCTGAAATTTATATTTTAGGACATTGATTCCTCTTGTGCAATTGTAATAATTATAAATGGAAAAATCCTATTGGACATAATGTAAACCTCTCACATAAGTGGTTATTCAGTTATATTAATTTATATGGTTTCTCAATGTTATAATTGAACGTTAATGGTATTTCATATGACCTTAATCATGTTGGTTATGTTAATAAAATGAACTTAGAGTATATTAGATTTGGATTTAAAATAAATTTTGAATTTTTACCAAATGCTCAATTTGGCATTGGGTTCTTGTGTATTTGTCTCCCTAGTTTATGGACAAGTGTGTGAGAATCCACAATAAAGTTGGAGTCCTTTTTTAGTTTCCTATCACATGGGGAGAATCTCCTTGTTGCTTGTGTACTTGACTCAATGTGGTTGAACCTCTTGTTCTCCTAGTAATTTTCTATCTTTTGAAAGTCATGTGGTGTTGGAATCATTCTATGAAATCTTTAGCATTGTCCCTAGCTTTAAAAACTAATAAAATCTCATAATTTCTATCTCTATCAAGTACTACACAAGTTTTTTACTCCAACATATATTGTGGACGCATGTGAAATCCCTAAGACATTGCCATATTTTGGGGACACATGAACAATCATGCTAGTGTCCTCTTGGCACATAGTAGTCCTCTTATGTATTGTAGTCTTCAATTATTAAATAATCATTATCTTTAAAAAAATCAAGGAAACTTTGTGACCAAATGTTGTTCCCCTTGACCTTGAGAGTCATACCATATTTTTTTTATTGGTAATAGGTAGCCATATGTAAGACTATCGAACACTCCAATCATTCAAATCCGCGAGCATGCCTAGAGTAGGCACAAGTCTCTGAGCACAACATCCCAGCAAGGATTTGAACATTGGTGGCAGCCCCACCAACAAAGTGTTTTGACCACTACTCTAAATGGGTCACCCCAAGAGTCTTACCATGTTTCTTTATCAATAAGTGTCCATATTTATAACCCATTTAATCTTTTACATTGGGAAGAATGCGCTCACATGAAAACAACTTATTATCATTCTCATTGGTGGAGGATGTGTACCTCTTAGTAAAGAAACATATTGATCCCTAAGAGGTTCACACCTAAATAAGGTCAGCCGATAAGTTTCAAAGATATTGGACCTATTGCACTCTGTGAAATTACCTTTGAGATTTTAGAAGTTATCTCTTCATTCTTATGTGGTGAAAAGTGGGAGAATTAAAATCAGTGAAAGCTAAACTAAGGTGATACATCAATGCAAAGCTTTTATAACACTTCAAAACCCTCCTCTATAAAACTAGGGAAACATTAATTTCCAAAATGAAGACAAGATGCACCACAAACCCTTCATTGTTGGAAAGAAGAACAAAACACATGAAGTGACAAGAACATAAACTGCAATATTCAAATACTTACTATGGGTAGCATCTTCAAGGGTCTAATGAAAATACATACATCCCTATTTTTGCAATAGTTGACCATTCTAGGGATTCCATTATGACTGGTACAATTCATATTCTATTTTAGAGGAAATTGGAAGAGAAAGACCTAAATGATCTATAATCTTGCAAAACTAGTCAAAAGAGCAAGATACCTACATCAGTAAATAGAACCTTATACACATTAATGGTATAGGATACATTGATAACCAAAAAAAGAATGGCAATAATAACATAGTATTAATACTTTATGAAGAGAAAAGATTTTAAGAATAGAATGAAAGTTGCACATTACAGAGTTAATAACATAATACATCTCTTATTGAATACAAAGATTTTTCAAAAAAGTAAACTCTCAGGGCTCTTAAAGCCAGAATAAAATTCCAACAAAGGAATGTAAAATACAATCTCCAAATAGAGTTTTGTCGACCTCCTTAATACAAAAGGCTTGGGGTATTTTATAGATCATTCTCCCGATCTTTGTATGCTAGTAGTGTGGTCATTCTAATTATGGTGGCTTTTATAACCGCATTCATGGTAGAGATTTTACGTCATTAATCTTTCTACTTTTGGCATGAATGTGAGCTGCACTTTTCTCAATTGATTCACCATCATGAGAAGGTAATTTACTAACTCCTCCCATGGTGAACGCCTTCTTTCTACCATGTGGAAGTGGTTTCCTTAAAAAGAAAATTCCATAACGCTCCATGAAAAATACCTTAATCTTGCAATGTGTGGGCCTTGCCGCTTGAGATTTGATAGAGGTTCAATGCAAATACATGTAGGTTGAGAGCCTCAAGAGATTTACTTGTGGTTTTCTTCTAAAATTGTGTAGTGTCGACATGTGCCAATGCTACGGGTATACTTTAAAATGAAGGCCTTATAACCTATGGAATGAGCATTGTGATGAAATGTGTCCACTCCATGAAGTGAGGTAGGTTTGAAAGAAAGGAAAAGGAAACCATGAGTTACAAAACTTTAAGTTAGTAAAATCAATTTTTGTAGAGAACATCTAGAGATTTGGCGACTCACGGAAGACCTCTGCCTGTGGAGGATGAACTTCTAAATCTCTGGTTCCATATATTAGCATTTGAGAAGGCTTTTTCTCCAACATTTCATGTTTGATATCTTAGATTGGATTTTATATATATATATATATATATATATATATATATAATGCTTCTAATGCATAAAATGTGTCTTTATTATTTTCAATTTTCTTTTTGCATATTGTTCTTAAATTATGAGCATGGGAAAAGATTTTTCTAAAATTATAGAGCAATTTCTTTAGCTATGACTTTTCCATGAGATTTCATGAATAAAAGAAATGGGTTAATTATGGTATATTACACTACCTTAATTAGAAAAAAAATGTAATCCACGTATCATAAAGGGGGTCCATCTGTTATATACAACAACTCCTGGCAAATAGAGAATACTAGAGTGGTAGCAAGGAGTGACCATAAGATTTTTCACTTAGCAAGAGTCTTGAATTTTTGCCAAATACTACCTCATGAAAGTAATTAATGTGTATTAATTATGGGAATTTGTGGAGGCTCCCAGTTGAACTTTGACGAGACACATAATAAAACCAAAATCTCAATTTTAAGAGTTAGTATCCTAGCAAAATCAAAGAAAATATTACGCGGTAAAAATTAGTATTTAATGCATTAATTCTATACTAAACCAGAGGAGTATGGTTACCTCTTAGTATCCTCAATATCACACAGATGGATATATGAATTGAATGTCCACTAGAAGAAGGAGATCCACAGGAATGCAGCTTTGATACATCACAAATTCTCTCGAAATAATTTATTGCCAAAATAAAAGAAAGCTTCTGGATGTATAGAGGTATGAGTGACTATAAAACCAAACCACTTCTATTTTAACAAATCATTCCAACTGTAGAAATTATACACAAATTACTTAGGCACTTAGTGATTTATCATACCAATAATTAGGCATTATGGATACTCCCATTAAGCTTACTACTAGAGCAAGGCTCAAAGTTGCTTCCTAGGTCGCATCATAGATAGGTGGCTTTCGTGCCTGTTGAATACAAAAAATGACTTAGTTCTAGATGTGGTGAATGGATACTATATATTTATTTCCTCATCAACGAGGATAGGTATTGGGTATCTAAGCAAACCAAAGGATGGGATTGCAAGTTTGACTCATGAGTTGTTTGAGAATGACTATGTTGATGGCCTCAACCATGTTTTAGATGGGATGTTGTGGTGTCATGGATGCCCTTTCCTCCATTTTTTTAACAATGTCCATCGGTTCACATGGGACTGTTTGGGTTACACAATTGGGTTTTTGAGTAGGGTTTATTAGTGTGAACACTCACTTTGAGCAGGAATGTATGGAAGAGTTTTGGGTTATGGTCTTTGACTAGGATTTGGACTTACACAGAGAGAGATATCTATAACGCTTCTTTTGCATATTGTTCTTAAATTATGAGAAAGCGAAAATATTTTTCTAAAATTATAGAGCAAACTCTCTAGCTATGACTTTTCCATGAGATTTCATGCACAATTTAAATGGTTTTATTATGGCATATTACACTACCTTATTAGAGAAAAAATTTAATCTATGTATCATAAAGGGAATCCATCTATTGTATACAACAACCCATGCCAGATAGAGAATACCTATCTCCAAGAGATATGTGGTCTATATTAAAGATAACCTCATTCGAGCCTTATCATGTTTATCTCTAACAATGTACTTGGTTGCAAATAGAGCACGAGTGCACTAAGTATTTTCTTCAACCTTTAAAGTACACCTTCATTTTTCTCATTTGATTACAGCATTCAACAAATCAGTCCTTTGCAGTCATCTCTCTCACTAGGCCTTAAAAGAATATGCCTGATGCACTTAGTGAATATTAAAAACTATACAAGAAACATTCACTAGGAAAGAAATCATGTGTGATAGTTCGTCTTGGAAAAGAAAACATCCTACCTAACCTAATCTAACTGACCACTACCTCCAAAAGCAAGGGGACCCATTAATTAAAATTTAAAAATTACTTCCCTTCCGACCCAATTTTTTTCAACTTACCCATTTTTTAACACACAAATGGGAAGGCAAGAGGAGTGAATAATTACAATATTTATTAAAAAATTTAAGTACAATAGGAAAAATGGTATATCTATCAGCAAAAATATCACTTCCTGATGGAAATGGGTGAACAAACTTATCTCTAATAGATTAACTTCATGTTTTGAGGTGAACATGACCAGGGGTGATTAACAAGCTACTTGCTCTGCTAGGTATTTGATAGTGCATCCTCGCATGGGAAAAATATGTTTTTCATTAAAACCATAACAAGTTAACTATGCACTTTGTTTCATGGAGCAAACTTAGATTGATAAATATAGGTTGGTGTCTTTCTCATACTTTTTTTTTCTCTCTACCTCCTAATGCATTGGTTGATCTCTAAGTGATTATCAAGAAAGTGCAAGAATATCCCAAAACTGTGCTTCATCCTATTTGTTGTTGGTTTGCTGCTGGATTGAGGTCAGGTTCTTGCTTAGGCTTTGTTCCTTTCATCTATCCCTTTTAAAAGGGATGTCTCTATTCTTTTCATGGGATGCTCTATTTGGAAACTATAGATCATATCCATGTCTTATATCCATTTACATTTTGGGCTTGTTTGCTACTAGAACATATTTTCTCTCTTATATGATCTATTTAAGAACAAGCTAGACTTTTTATTTTTCATTCTTCAGAAGCATAACCATCATTCTTGTTTGACCTATCTTCAATATCTCACACATTGTAAGGAGTTTGAGGCTTAAGGCTATGTGAGACCTCAATATTTTTCAACTATGGCATTCTCCAACCTTGTTCAAGAGACCAATTTTAGCTCTAGACTATAGGTTCATTTTTTAATAGAGAAATTGTGTGGGGCATGAGACTTTGAGAAGGTAGGTCCCTTTTAAAATAGGAGATGGAAAAATAATTTCCTATATTAATGCATTTTTTTCTTCAAGGATGATTTCATCCAGAAAATAGATGATTTTTCCATCTATCCTTATACTCATTGATTGAGCAACAAGAAATTGATCCCTCTTTCTTTTGGATATTTCCACCTCCTGCCACTTCATTTGAGCATGATGAAAGATTTGGCCCTGAAGCCTTAACTTTTCCACCTTGATTGCTTATATTTCTCCTTGGAATTCACATAATAAATCCCATGCATTTTCATAGTTGGAACTCTCAAGAGAAGGAGATGAGGTGGAAAATAACAAGGATGTTGATAATGTTTTTTTTCCCTACCAAATGATGGTTTACTGAGAGGGGGTGAATCAGAAAATATTGAAACTTAACACTTTAAAACTAAACCTCTGATTCAACTCGGTAACTAAAATAACAGCAGCAACCAAAACTTGTAAACAGTTCACAAACTTGATAAACAAAATATAACATAAGCAAATAACATCCACAGTTATCAAGCATCACATGTAACACCAGATTTAACGAGGAAATCCAATTTGGGAAAAAACTCCTTGAGAATCTTCACCCACAAAAAAAATACTCTTCTGAAGTGTGCTCGGTTAAGAGACAATCCGGTTAAAGTTACAATGCACATTTGTTAGATGTGACCCTGTTAGGAGATTTACCTTAGATCTGTTAAGATATTAACCCTGTTAGGAATGGCCTTGTTAGAGGGCTTAAAATTTCATCCTAGAATGTCAGCTTTCACAAGGATTTACAAAATAACTTATTAGGTTCACTCAGTTAAGAGATTTTATGTTACAAATATTAGTAAGAAACAGTGTACAAAATTTGATCTATGATTTTGCAACTATCTTTTGCTTGATTAGATCCCTTGTGCACTCTCTAAAACTACTAGCATCAACAACTCATTAGTCTCTTCTCTGAACTAGATCTCTACCTCTTTCTCTACTCTGCCCAGTATCACTTCAACTCTTCAATTCGCCAGCATCTCTATATAAACATACAGACTTGTCAATATATAGGCCTCTATTTTAATCTCATTTATTAGGTATTCCTTCAATTGCACTTAGTTGTTAGATCATCTCTTATGAACTAATTCAATGTATCTGCAACTCAGATAGGCGGTTAACCTTTGCCTCGTGACTTGCACTTTTCTTGGAACTCGCAACTTTCCTTTTGCCTCTTAATCTTCATCTTAGATTCTAAACTTGACTTTTCATGACTGTAGATCTCTGTAACAAACTTTTTCTTCATCCTTAGCATCTTCTTGATCTTTGTACCTTCACATTAAATGTGTTTTGATCCTTGAATTCAATCTATGTTCAAATTTTGTTATGTGCTTGGTGACTCGATGACTATCTTCACTCGATGTCTGACTTCGCTCGGTTACCAACCTTGCTCGGTAACTAACCTTGCTCGGTTGTCAACTTCGCTCAGTGACTAACTTTTCTTTACTTGACTGACTAACACTTCACTTTACCAACAAAATTCTCACTGCTTGATAACTAGGCTTTTTCCCTTTACCGACTTGACCTTTCTGCTTTACTGACTTAACAACATAAAATGTTAAGTAAAAACAATTATATCAATAGTAACTCATCATTGTCTGACCTTTATTATCTTCCCAATTAAGTTCATCTCTGAATGATATGGAAACTTAATATAAACCAGAAATCAAATGCTTGACATTAATGACAAACTAACAACTAATCTAACCATTCAACTTGATTGTATTCTACAGAGCTCAGTCTTCATCATCATTACCATCAGTTGGTTAACAATCTCCCTCTTTGGCATTGATGGAAACACTCATCAATTTATGATGTTATACTCTGATATCTCTATACTATCTTTTCTCCCTCTTAGCTTGTTCTTCCTCTTTTTCTTCAATCACATTCTCCCTCTTACATGTAATCTCCTTCACTTGTGTATTCATCAATTGCGTACTTCTCCCTTATGTAATCATAAATTACTTACTTCTCCCTCTTTGAAAAAAATACCAAAGATGCATACTCCCAAAATCTTGTTCATGCAGTGAATCATACCTTTCATGTACTGATTTCTCTTTGCATACATAAATCCTTTCACAACTTCAAGCATCACCTAAAATGTGATCACTAGCATCAACTCAAAATTTAGATATTCTATTGTGTCCTAGAATTGATGCAACATGCCTCTTGCACTAATGAATGTTGGATAGGGGTAGGACCCCTAATTTACCTCTAAGATACTCAAAAGGATCCTTCGGTAGTGGTTTGGTGAATATGTCACCTAGTTGTTCCTTCGAGTTCACATATTTCAACATTACATGCTTATCTTGTACTTTCTCTCTCAAGTAATGATATTTGATAGATATGTGCTTGTTCTTTGAGTGCATTACCAGATTTTTTGATATATTTATAGCACTTGTGTTTTCATAATAGATAGTGACTAGATCAGTGACCTCCTCTTGCATACCTTCTAGTAGTTGTTTGATCCACACAATATTTGCACAATTCATAGCTGCAGCAACATACTCAGCCTCGACAGTAGACTGTGATATACAACTTTGTTTCTTGCTTATCCATGTAACTAGTCTTTCTCTTAGAAAGAAAACTCCTTCACTTGTACTCTTTCTATCATCAATGTTTCTAGCTCAATCAACATTGGTGTAGACTTTCAAGTCAAATTCTCCTCCTTTCTTGTATAGTAGGCCAAAATCCTTAGTTCCTTTCAGATATCTAAAAATTCTCTTAACTACAGACATAAGTGATTCCTTCATATTGGAAGAAAACCTTGCAAAAATCTCTATTGCATGAGCAATATCTGGTCTGTTATGCACTACATATTGCAACTTACTAGTCATGGAATGGTAGAGTGTCTCATTCACTTCTTTTGACTGATAATTTACAGCCAGTGACCATTGGTATTCCAACCGGTCTTGATTCATCCATATCAAAGTTCTTTAGGATCTCCTTGATATAATTTTATTGTGTAATATAGATCCCATCCTTTACTTGTTGAATTTGAAGTCCAAGAAAGATTTTAATCTTTCCAATCATAGACATTTCAAACTCCTTTCTCATCTCCTCGAAAAAAGATCTGCACAATGTGTCATTGCCTCCAAAGATAATGTCATCAAAAAATATCTCAACAATTAAAACTTTGTTAGTACTATCACATTTCAAATGCATATTGTTGTTGTCACTATTTCTTTGAAATCCTGTTTTGATTAGATATGAACGCAATCTTTCATACCATGCTCGGGGTGCTTGTTTTAAGCCATACAGTGCTTTGTGCAATTTGCATACCATGTCTCATTTAGTATTCTCAGTAAATCCTTTAGCTTGTTCAATAAATACTTCCTCTTCAATAATACCATTGAGAAATGCAAACTTAACATCCATTTGATAAAATTTGAATCCCTTATAAGTCACATATGCTATTAGAATTCTAACTCCTTCTAATCTAGAAACAGGTGCAAAAGTTTCACCATAGTCTATTCCTTCTTCTTGTGCATACCCCTTGCAAACTAATCTTTCTTTATTTCTGATTACATTACCATGCTCATTCAACTTATTTCTGAAAATCCACTTAGTACCAATTACATTCTTATATTGTGGTCTCAGTACCAAAGTCCATGTATTATTCTTTTGAATTTGATCTATCTCTTCCTTCATTGCTTTCATCCAATCTTCACTTTCTAATGCATATTTTATTTTTCTATGTTCAAATTTAGATATTAAGCATGTATTTTCTCTTACCTTGCTTGTTTTTAGAACTCTAGCAGTCTTCTCTCCAATGATTCTACTCGGTGAGCGTTGTCTTTTCACATACTTTGCCAACACAGGCTTGGTAGCCTGTGGTATCTCTTCATTTCCATCATTCAGTGGAAGTTCTCTCTACTCATCTTCTTCCTTGGTTTGTGCTTTCCTTAAGGTGTTAGGAATCTCAGTTTGTACATGAAAAAATATTTGATAATCCTCGGGTTGCTTCTTGTTATCTTCATCATTCTTCTCTACAAATTCATCAATCCTCACATTTGCACTTTCTACAATTTTGTTAGTATTATTATTCAAACATTTGTAGGCTTTTCTCTTAGTAGAATATCCTAGGAATATGCCTTCATCTCCTTTAGAGTCAAACTTACTGTTACCCAAATTTTCCTCATCTAGTAAATTTTGGCTATAGGTGGAATAAATGTGGCTCCCACAAGGGTACAGCCCAGCCTATGAAAATCTTTAATTTTCTAGTCTTGATTGTGTCTTTTGCATTTTGTTTAAGTCTTTGGTTTACTCCTTGTTCACGCAAAATAACCTAAGTTGTGAAAACCCTATGTATTGCATGGAAACCCTAGTTGTCCATGGCCTTTTCTAATTTGAGGTTACCTTTTCTAGGCCACTTAAATCCCTAATGCCCATGTGTTTATTTCCATTTTCATGCAGTCACAAGATCTCCTAATGATATAAAAATATTCCCTTTGATCAAGAGACTTCGCGATTCCTTTTAGTCGGGTTCTCTCATAATGAAGTGGCATATTATTTTTGGGTCAAGCGATCAAGCAACTACTGTCCAATAAGGAACTGATCTAATGGTGGTCAGGTGATCTGTTGATTTGACCTAGGTTAATGATTCTATCATGAGATTTTGAGATTACACAGTCGGGTTATTGCTAGATATGACTATGGTCAAAGGGTTGGTTGGCTCAAGGTTAAATATATTCAAATGACAGATTGCCACGTGTTCCTCGACGGGCCCAGTTTCACTTAACAGTGTTCCCTTTAGTCGCGTGATCTCCAAATTTTCCTAAGGTTAGTTCTAAGTTATGGATTTTACAGAGTCGCCAAGTCTCCAGATATATCAAAGGTTAAAGACAGGTTAAATAATTAGTCAGACAGCTGGCAGTGATGAGGCAGTGATAAAAAAATGATAAAGTGGCACATGGCAATAAGTGGACCCGGATTCTATGCATTCAGTCGGGTGATCTCTTGATCCCAACAGAATATTCTGATTTATCTAGCGATTAAGATACTTCCTTCAGTCACTTAGTCTCATGAAGGAAAGTAATATGCCAAAAGTATTCAGAGACTTGGTGACTACCATCGATGATAAAGGAGATCCAATGCTTGTCGTGTGGTCTCATGATATAGCCAAGGTTAGTAGAAAGATCAGGCGACTCAGTGAAAATATGGAAAATGAAACCAAATGTAAGTGTAGAGTTAGGGCACGGGTTAAAGTCAGTCACCAGTCAAAAGGATGAGATCGACGGTCACATTTTAAAGAGAAATCAATTTTATATCTCGACCGTGGATGAAATATCTCACGCCAGCTATGACCATTTCAAATATTTAAAAATTTAAATATCTGATCTCTATAGTTATGGCAAGACCAACTTGCAGGGAACTAGATGGATGTCGACTTCTTAGAGGCATAGTTCTAGTGATGGGAGATATGTTCAAAGCCATATCAGATCAAAAAAGATATTTTTGAGGATTTTTCTAGATGCATTAATGAGAAAAATTGACATATATTAGGGTTTGAATTGTTTATGCAAGATCTATCTGAAACCCTAATTTTAGGAATCAGATTGACTCTTGAGCCTGTGTGCTAGAGGAGTGGTGTATATAAGTTAGTTTCCAAGACTTTTTGCCCAGATTTTTCCGATTGTAAAAGTTATCTGAGGCATCCTTTCTGCCCTCTAATTTTGGCAATTTGTAATCTTTCATTGGAATCCAGACTTTGTGGGAATTATCTGTGACATCTTTTATGTCCTCTAATTTTCCCTCTTTCTGTATTTTCTCTTAATGAATGTGATACATTGGTTTATATTAGAGAAGTCTTAGAATTCCAGAGCCTTTCTCTTTTTCAGCATCTTTGTATGCTATTGTAGATTATTTGATTTAGATAGTTTGTGGATTTTGTTCATCCCTAGCTATTTTGTCTCATTTCTACATCCATTTTGTTGGAGTGAATGTTTGCTTGCAGGTCACAATCTGTGTCTAAATTTCTTAGGAAATCTATTATTTTTGTGAAGTCCTTTCTTCCCTTGAATAGCCTCTTTCTATTTCAGACCTTCTGTGAAATACTTATACAAGCCTGTTCAGAAATACTATGTTCTATTAGATCTAAGAGTCTTCATGTTGGTGTGGCCACTATGTTGTCTTCATATTACATTCAGTTTATCACCTAGTAGGATAGTTTTCTTATTCAGTTATTTCCCTTTTATGCATTCTTTCTATCCATTTTCCCTCAAGAATTTACTCTCATGTTAAGAAGCAAATTTGGGTGATTATCCAAGAGGAACCAGCCTAGAACCTGGAGGTCTCATTTCAGTTAGAAAAGGTCCCACACTTGGAAATGATTCCCATGTTATACTAGGTTATCAAGACTACAAGATCTTAAAAGGGTGCAAAATTTAGTGTATATCAATTCTGGCACGCCCGGTGGGACCATACCTAAAGGAAGTTTATTTGTAAAGATTATTCCATCTCTGATATACTGATTGCATAATAAAGACCTAAAGAGGTTTCCCTGTCAAGTATATCTGGTGACTCCATTGGTGAAGAACAGAAGATCCAGTCTTGTTCAAGGTTTATGAGAAATGTTTAGACAAGAAGCTCAAAATCTTCTGAGTTCTTGCAGCTGCCCTTAACAAGAAAATATAAAGGGAGATCATCTCAAAGAACACCCCCTATAAGAAGGGTACAGTCTACACCACCTGATACTTCAGAAAGGAGACCTTTGCCTTTTCATTTTAGAAGGAGAGGAAGATCCTTAACTAGAGAGCTACAAGAAGATTGAGCTCTGCCCTTAAATACAACTCACACAGTTGTTGCTCAGCAAATCATAGCTCCTGCAATGGCTAGACAGTTTGCCTTTGCACCCTTCAACCAAGGAAGTCCTTTAAAATTTTCTCAACATCATGATGTGCCCTTAGTAGTGCTCAAAATTCTACCTAAATTCACAGGTGAAGGAAAGATGATAGCTTTTGAACACATAAGAGATGTGACTACTATCTGCAGTATACACAATATAACTCAAGAAGATGTGGCTACTAAGTTGTTGGCAGCCTCTTTCAAAGTTAAGGCTTTAGAATGGTTTATAACTCTAGCTGTTGGTTCTATTAATTCATGGGATGGATAAGGGGATGCATTAAATAGATACTTGTAAGATAAATCAGATAACATGTCTTTGGTTGAGCAGTTAACAACCATAAAGAGAGATCTTCAAGAACAAATGACAAATTTCAATAATAGATTCCTCAAAACATGGAATAGAATCCTAGTCTCAGTAAGGCCATCAACTAACCATGCCTTCTTATACTTCTTGAAAAGTTTGAATGGTCAAATCTCTATCATGATCCAATCCATGGGAGGTACCTCTTTACCTCAGGCTTTTGACATAGCTATCAAGGCTGAAAATTGTTTGATCCAAGTAGGCATGATAGCCAAAAGGCCACCCATGCCTATTTTTCCTAACCTCCAGCCCACTGCACCTCTACAAACACCTCTTTTTACCCCTATACCCACCATAGTAGCACCTTAGGCTAGTATGAGGAGTGAGGAATCAAAAGCGGTCCCTTCTCAAGAGCTACTTGAATTAAAAAGTAGTCAACAAGAGATGCAAAGTCATCAGCAAGAAATGACTAACTTGTTTCAAACTATGACCAAGGAGTTGACCAACTTAAAGAAATAGGATCAGGGGAGTAGACCATCCTATCAATAGCAGAATCAAGGTCCTAATCAGTAGTATCAAAATCAAGGACATTCTTACCAGCAGAATAGACCACCATATCAAAGAGGTTACCAGGGGCAGAGACAAAATTTTAATCAAAGGCGATTCCAACCTTATAATCCAACACCTCTTAACTCTACAAATCTAGTTAGGGATGTGGTCCCAAGTCAAAATAATCTTTCTGTAGAGATGGAATGGTGCTATCCTTGTAATCAGACACATAACCAAACAACATGCTTAAATGGAAGGGTACACCAAGCACTCATGGTGTAGAATGCTTCAAATATACAATCAGAGGCCTCTTCTAGTGGGTCAATGCCCCAACAAGAAGCATATGCTGATGAGACCACTCTCCTTAATTGGGAAGAACAAGATTTCAATGGAGCTAATGGTGAATCCCCAATTGCTGCCAACACTAGGTCTAAAAGAAGAGCTCAAGACATGGAGCGAACAGAAGATGGGACTAAGGCTTCTACATCTACATAATCTTCATAGCCATTTACTCCTATCATACAGAAGAAGTTCCCCATCATTCCAATCAAGGAAAATCAAACTTCCAATAAGGTTGAGCCTATTATGGTGAAGACGCACCAAAGAGTGCACACAGCAGTGCCCTTCAACATTGTAGACAACATGAAGAAAGCAAATGTCACTATGTCTATATGGGACTCTTTGGCTATTCTGGGACAACCTGAGATATTGAAGAAGGCCATGTCTGAAGAGGTGATCCCTCAGCAACATACAAAAGAAGTTGCTAAGCCAGTGTTGGTTAACATTGATAAAAAGGAGGAAACTTCAAGAAGCAACTCCAAGGCAAGTGCCATGCAAGGTAGGAACTTAAAACCACCTCCCTTTTATGTATATTTAATTATTGGAAAATCTTTAGTACATAATTGTATGGTAGATAGTGGAGCTACTAGCACTATCATGCCTAAGAAAGTGGCTGACCAATTGGGACTGAAATATGAACCTTTCCAAAAGATGGTTACCCATCTTGATGGTTCCTTAGTAAACACAATAGGTGTAGCCAAAGATACAATCCTAATCCTCCATGCAAGCCCCAATTTCTCTATCCTACTTGACATATACATCATAGACCTCCCTGCCTTATTTTTCATATGGTTATCAAGGGAGTTTACAGCCAAGATAGGAGGCTATCTTTCTTCTGACTAGTCTCACATGATTTTCCATACAAGATATGGAACTAAGGTTACTATCAAGTCTGGATCATTGGCAGCACACCATATAGAACCTTACATGTCCAATGTACTCAATACAAGCTACCTTGCACTTGACAGTATTGACTTCCCAGTCATCAGAGAAAAAAACACTAAAATAGAAGGTATCCTAGATATCTATCTAGATGATTGAGAATCAAAGAGAGCTTCGGAGGCCCAAGCCAACGTTATTTGGGATACTGGTTTGGGAAACTATTTGTTACAAGAACATGAATCCATAGAGCCAAATATTTTTAAAACAGATATTGAGTCAGAAGATCAAAACAACCAAGTTTGGGAGATATTATTTGATGGTGCTAGAAGAAGACATGGTGTTGGTCATGGTGCTACGCTAGTTTCTCCTAAGGGAGAGAAGTATTATACAACTTTTAGGTTCAATTTCTCTTGCACTAGCAACACTGCTGAATGCAAGAGCCTAGTGAATGGATTGGAGTGGGCTAGAAAGAGAGGGATCAAAGCCCTAAAAGTTTATGGTGATAGTGAGCTGGTTTTCACCCAAGTAAGAGGGATAAGTGCAACCAAAAGTGATACAATGAGAGCATACAAGCATCGATTTTGGGATGCACTTGAAGATTTCCATGCTTTCAATATTGTTGTGATCCCTAGAAAGTTAAATCAAAATGCAGATAGATTAGTTGTTGTTGGATCACAGTATGATATTCCTAATAGTATTTCAAAAGAGAGAGACCAACAACATATCAAAGTAATTTTCAGACCTTCTATCCCTAATAATAATATTAATTGGCAAGTGTTTGACAATAATGAGAAAATTCTGCAGTTCTTGTTCGAAGAGGATGTTTTCTCATAACATAACCAAGATAGACTAATGCAGAACTATGGTGATCAAGTGATAAAACTCAAATCTAATAAGATGCCCAAGGCTATTGTCACCTTAGAAGTTGTCTTCAACAAAGATGATCAAGTTAAGAGTAGTAAAACTGGCCTGGTAGTCCAACAAGAACATTGTACTGAACTAGAGTTGGAGCTAGGTAAAAGTCTACAATTTGGGAAGGTAAATACTGATTCAAAAAAGTAGGCTTACACCCAATTATTTTAGGATTTTAGTGATATATTTGCATGGAAATATGAAGACCTCAAAGGTTTTAATCCATCCCTTTCTCAGCATACCATTAAATTAGAACCAAATTCCAAACTAGTCTGGCAAAAGCAAAGGCTTGTCAACCCCAAGCTTGAACCACTTATGCACAAAGAAGTGCTAAAACTGATTGAAAGTGGAATTATTTACCCCATCAAGCATACTAGTTGGGTTTCCAACCTTGTTCCTATTATGAAGAATGGGGAACTTAGGCTATGTGTTGACTTCAGGGACCTTAATAGGGAATCCCTTAAAGATCGCCATCCTCTGCTATCTATGGAGCAAATTTTGCAATGTGTCTATGGATCCGAGAGATTTTCATTGCTGGATGGCTATTCGGGATATAATCAGATCCTGGTTCATGAAGAAGATCAATATAAAATTGCATTTACAACCAATTTGGGAACCATGGCTTATCAAAAAATTCCCTTTGGTTTGTCTAAAGCATGTGGTACGTTTCAAAAGGCAATGGATATGGCCTTTAAAAGTCTCATGTACAAGTTTGTATTGGTTTATTTAGATGATATAACTGTCTATTCTAAACATGCAGCAGATCATATCAAACATCTGAGGAAGATATTTGAAAGGTGTAGAGAGTTTGGGATATCTCTTAATCCCAAGAAGTGTGTATTTGCAGTTCATGAAGGGAAACTATTGGGATATAAAGTATCCAAGAAATGAATTACAGTGGACCCTAAGAGGATTGCCTCTATTCTAGAGCTACCCCTACCACATCACAAGAAAGGCCTTCAATCTTTCATAGGAAGGATTAACTTTGTTAGGTGTTTCCTACCCAATATTGTAGATTTATTAAAGCCTTTGGCATCCATGTTAAAGAATAATTCATCTTTTAGCTGGAGAAAAGAAGGGGAGGCTAATTTCCAAGCTATTAAAGAAGCCTTGACAGAAGCTCCTGCCCTATTGAACCCAAATTTTAGTAAGTATTTTATCCTTTATGCTTATGGAGGTTCAGATGCTATATCTGCAATATTGAGTCAAGAAAATACTAGAGGATTGGAGCAGCCTATTGCTTTCTTTAGCAAAGGCCTAGAAGAATATGAACATAGATATTCTTTTGTGGAAAAACATGTACTTTTTGTGGTGAAAATCCTTAAAAAGTTCAGATATCTATTGACTCACAGCAAGGTACACTTAAGGGTCGCTCATCCAAGTGTCAAGGATTTTTTTCTTTCCAAAGACCTAAATAAGAAAAGAGCTGGTTGGATCACTAGAGTGATGGAATATGACATTGACATCCAAACCACCAAGATAGTTAGAGGAATAGGTCTTTGTGAGCATTTGACAGGGGATGAAGGTCCAAAGAGTCTAGAAAAAATGAATGCATCCTTCATTGTGCATTCAACAGAAGAACATGCCAAGGCAGCAAGTTGGTTTCCTAACATGGTTCATTACTTAAAGATAGGAGAATGTCCTGTAGATTTGGATTCAACAAAAAGAAGGTACTATAGATTACAATCAATCCCTTTTGTGTTGATAGATGAAACTCTTTTTAGAAAGGATCACAATGGTGTCCTTTTAAGATGCATAGATCCAGAAAAGATAGCAGATGTCCTATTTGAATTTCATGATGGACCTTCTAGAGGTCACTTTTCTCCTAGGACTACTACTTTTAAGATCATGAGGGCTGGATATTATTGGCCATCTATCTTCAAAGATAGTCATGATTATGTGAGAAAATGCATCAACTATGCCATGTTTGCTAGAAAAGAAAGGCTTGCAGCTCTGCCCCTTCATCTCATCAGAACAGAGCAACCTTTCATGAGATGGGGCATAGATTTCATTGGCATGATTAATCCTCCATCTAGTGCAAGCCATAAGTGGATAATCATCGCAACTGATTATTTCACTAGATGGATGGAAGTTGTTGCATTAAAAGAAGCAAATGAGAGTGTTGTCCTCAACTTTTATGATGACATTATTCACAAATTTGGCACTCCAGACTCCATCATTTCAGATAATGCATTAGAATTTATAGGCCTAAGAGTGACTAAATGGGCAGTCAAACATGGTGTTTATTTGAACACAAGTTCAAACTTTTACCCTCGGGGAAATGGTTTGGCAGAATCAACTAATAAGAACTTGATTAGGATAGTCAAGAAAACCCTACAAGATAACCAAAGAGATTGGCACACCAAATTGAAATCTGCCTTATGGTTAGATAGACTTACCCCAAAAAATATTATTGGGAATTCTCCTTACATGTTGGTATATGGAAGAGAGGCTAAGTTGTCCATTTCAACTGAATTTCCAGCTTTGGAATTAGCTACTCAATATGTCTTGTCTGAAGAAGGAGATCCTTTGCAAATTAGGTATCCTCAGACTATGGAATTAGAAGAACACAGAGATAAATCCATGAAAGATATGAAATTCCATCAAATGCAAACTAAGAAAATTTTTGATAAAAGGGCCAGGGCTAGAAATTTTAAAGTTGGGGATATGGTCCACAAATGGGATGAATTTAGGGTCAAGCCTGGCAGACATACTAAATTTGATTCGTTCTAGGGAGGTCCATTCATCATCATAGAATGCCATTCATCATCACAGAATGCAAGGAGTGTAATGCATTTCAGTTATCAACTCTTGGAGGAGATCCCTTGCCCATTTCTGTGAATGGATTCCATTTCAATCCTTGTTTTTAGATTTGTCCTTCCTTGTAAATATTTGTGAATAAGTTTCCATGTTTCTGTTCCTACTTTCTAGGTTAGTTTCCTGCTTTTCAAGAAGTGTTCATGCACAGTTAGTAGTTCCTCCTCCTGGTTTTGATCTTTTCCAGAAGGTTCTATTTTTCTTAGAGGATGACTCTATGCCCAATGTATGTCAAAGGTCACTGGTCTAATGTCTAGCAGGCAGACATCCAGCAGAAATCACCAAGAATGTTACCCAAATTTTCCTCATCTGGTAAATTTTGGCTATAGGTGGAATAAATGTGGCTCCCACAAGGGTAGAGCCCAGCCTGTGAAAATATTTAATTTTCTGGTCTTGGTTGTGTCTTCTACATTTTTTCTAAGTCTCTGGTTTACTCCTTATTCATGCAAAATAACCTAATTTGTGAAAACCCTATGTATTGCATGGAAACCCTAGTTGTCCGTGGCCTTTTCTAATTTGAGGTTACCTTTTCCAAGCCACTTAAATCCCTAATTCCCATGTGTTTATTTCCTTTTTTGCGCATTCGTGAGATCTCCTAATGATATCATAATATTCCTTTTGATCAAGCAACTTAGCGATTCCTTTTAGTCAGGTTGTCTCATAGTAAAGTGGCATATTCTTTTTGGGTCAAGCAATCAAGCAACTACTATCCAATAAGGAACTGATCTAATAGTGGTCAGGTTATCTCTTGATTTGACCTAGGTTAATGATTCTATCATGAGATTTCAAGATTACACAGTCGGTTTATTGCTAGATATGACTATGGTCAAAGGGTTGGTCGGATCAAGGTTAAAAATATTTAAATGACAGATTGCCACATGTTCCTCGGTGGGCCTGGTTTCACTTAACAATGTTCCCTTTGGTCGCGTAATCTCCAAATATTATTAAGGTTAGTTTTGAGTTATGGAGTTTACACAGTCGCCAAGTCTCCAGATATATCAAAGGTTAAAGACAGGTTAAATAATTAGTCAGACAGCTGGCAGTGACGAGGTAGTGGTAAACAAATGATAAAGTGGCACATGGAAATAAGTGGACCCAGGTTCTATGTATTCAGTCAGGTGATCTCTTGATCTTAGTAGAATATTTTGATTTATCTAGCGATTAAGAGACTTCCTTCAGTCACTTAGTCTCGTGAAGGAAAGGAATATGCCAAAAGTATTCCGAGACTCAGTGACTACCGTCAATGATAAAGGAGATCCAATGCTTGTTGCGTGGTCTCGTGATATAGCCAGGGTTAGTAAAAAGATCAGGTGACTTGGTGACAATATAGAAAATGAAACCAAAGGTGAGTACAGAGTTAGGGCATGGGTTAAAGTCAGTCACCGGTCAAAAGGATGAGATTGATGGTCATGTTTTAAAGAGAAACCAATTTTAAATCTCGACCGTGGATGAAATATCTCGCGCCAGCTATGACCATTATCTTTCAAATATTTAAAAATTCAAATATCTTATCTCTGTAGTTATGGCAAGACCGACTTGCAAAGAAGTAGATGGATCAGTCGACTTCTCAGAGGCATAGTTATGGCAATGGGAAAGATGTTCAAAGCCATATCAGATCAAACAAGATATTTCTGAGGATTTTTCCAGATGCATTAATGAGAAAAATTGACATATATTAGGATTTGAATTGTTTATACAAGACCTATTTGAATCCCTAATTTTAGGAATCAGATTGACTCATGTGCCTGTGTGCTAGAGGAGTGGTGTATATAAGTTAGTTTCCAATCTTTTTTGCCCAAAGTTTTTCGGTTGTAAAATTTATTTGAGGCATCCTTTCTACCCTCTAATTTTGGCAATTTGTAATCTTTCATTGGGATCCATACTTTGTGAGAATTTTCTATGGCATCTTTTTTGTCCTCTAATTTTCCCTCTTTCTATATTTTCTCTTAATGAATGTGATACACTAGTTTATATCAAATAAGTCTTAGAATTCCAGAGCCTTTCTCTTTTTCATCATCTTTGTATGCTATTGTAGATTATCTGATTTAGATAGTTTGTGGATTTTGTTCATCCCTAACTATTTTTTCTTATTTCTGCATCCATTTTGTTGGAGTGAACATTTTCTTGCAGGTCACAATCTGTGTCTAAATTTATTAGGAAAGCTATTGTTTTTGTGAAGTCCTTTCTTCCCTTGAATAGCCTCTTTCTATTTTAGACCTCTCTGTGAAATACTTATGCAAGCCTATTTAGAAAGATTGTGTTCTATTAGATCTAACAGTCTTCATGCTAGTGTGGCCACTATGTTGTCTTCATATTACATTTGGTGTATCACCTAGTAGGATAGTTTGCTTATTCAATTATTTCCCTTTTATGCATTCTTTCTATCCCTTTTCCCTCAAGAATTTACTCTCATGTTAAGAAGAAAATTTGGGTGATTAACCAAGAGGAACCAGCCTAGAACCTGGAGGTCTCATTTCAGTTAGCAAAGGTCCCACACCTGGAAATGATTCCCATGTCATACTAGGTTATCAAGACTACGAGAGCTTGAAAGGGTGCAAAATTTAGTGTTTAACACTTACCATCTCTGGCATCTTTAAGAATATAACACCTACTTCCAAATACTTTGAAGTAACTTACATTCGGTTTATGTCCATACCTGATCTCATAAGGTGTCTTGTTAGTTCCCTTCTTCAATTGTACTCAGTTTAATGTATAAGAAGCAGTGTTGACTGCTTCTCTCCAGAAGGTCTGAGAAATCTCATTCTCAATCATCAGTATTCTATCACAATCCACAATGGATCTATTTCTCCTTTCAG
This sequence comes from Thuja plicata, assembly GCA_018584345.1. Classification (NCBI taxonomy): domain Eukaryota; kingdom Viridiplantae; phylum Streptophyta; class Pinopsida; order Cupressales; family Cupressaceae; genus Thuja; species Thuja plicata. The sequence continues at coordinate 1,189,687 of MU224521.1, forward strand.
CTATACCATTTTGTTTTGGTGTCCTCGGTGTAGACATGTGCCTCTTTATACCGTGTTCATTGTAGAAGAGTGTAAATTCATTAGATGTAAACTCTTTTCCTCTGTCAGATCTCAGATATTTTAGTTGTCTCCCTGCCTATTTTTCAACTCTAGCCTTCTCCCACTTAAACATTTGGAACACATCAAATTTTTCTTTTAGAAACATAACTAACATCATTCTATAATAATCATCAACATACAATATGAAGTATATGTCTCCATAGTAGCTTTGTGTTCACATGGGACCACATAGGTCGGTGTGTACTAACTCCAAAATACCTTGTGTAGTATAAGATTTGCTTGTAAATCTCAATTTAGTCATCTTACGTAATTAACATCCCTTACACAGTACATTCTCGGGTTTGTCTAGCCTCAGTAGACCTCTTACTCTATTTTTCTTACTCATTTTGTTTAGGTTGTCAAAGTTAACATGACATAGCCTTTTGTGTCATAGTCATACATCTTCAATCTTATAAAATAGAAAAATATTTATTGATGTCTCAAGGTAGAATAATTTACCTTTAGATTGTCCTCCAATGGCAATTAGGAATCCCTTCTGATCAAATAATTTAACCTTCTTGTTTTGAAATTCTAGTCGGTATTATTCAATTGTGTCTTTCTCAACAAATTGTACTTCAGACCTTCAACTCAATAAACATCATCACATTTAATATTGTTCAGCAGAATTATAGAACCTTTTCCCTTCACATGATATGGGGCATCATTTTCAAATCTAACATTACCACCATTATGCTCTTTTAAAGTAATAAACTTGTCAGTGTCACCAGTCATATGGTGTGAGAAACCACTGTCTATAATCTATGTATCATTTTTACTTACTTGTGAGATTAGGGCATTTTCTTCAACTATCTTTCTTTATCAAACTCATCTTTAATAGAAACATAGACAACTTCTTCTTCATCATCGGTGTCATCATTAGATGATCCTCCTTCAACAATGTAGCATGATTTCTTTCCTTTGTTCTTAAAGTCTTTGAATCTTCTAAATTTGTTCTCACTCTTGCTTTTATCTCTGTTATCTTTCTTATCATTATTGTCAGGAAAATTAGAATCTATGTGACCAATATTATTTCATATTGTAACATATGAAATTGGAGGTGTTTTTGAGTTGATTATGTTACCAAAATGTAAGATGTGATTATGATTTGATTTATAGATTGATTGTGAATTGATTATCTTGAAATGTAAAGCGTTGATCTGTAAAATGTTCTTTAAGTTGTCTAAAATGTATTGAATTACTTAACCCTAATTGAATTGTATTGATTAAGATGTTCCTCTTTATCCTCAAATACACAAATGGAAGATCCAAGTTGATCAACCCCAAAGAAGGGCTAATACACAAATGAATCAACTATTTGGAAGGGAAAATAACAAAGAAGATACCTTAAATTTTGTTAATTATATGCATAGAAATGATATATGACAGTAATTGAAGAGATAGGAGAAATGCACTAACCTTGAAATGTTGCAGATCAAAGAATGTTGTTTTCTGAGGTCTGTATTGAGTTTCTGGAAAAACTGATAGTAGATCTTGAACCGGAACGCAGAGATGAACAAAACCCAGAAATATTTTTCTATTTTGATGTTGGCTTATGAAAAAGGTTGACCTTGACCCACAAATGTCAACCCTGACCCAATAATGTCAACCCTGACCTACACAGATCCGAAAGTGACTCTGTTCATGGATCTCAAAAGTTTGTCAAAAAGGGTATCTAGATCTGGTCTCAAATCAACTATTTTGTACCTGTACCTACAAGAAAAATGAGATTTTTTGTTGGGGGAGAGGGGTTTTCCTTGGTCAAACCCCAGGTTTGGAATTAACCTCAAATATATGTAATTGAAATTGTAGAAATGGACAAAGTAAATGCATAAATTCACCTTGCTTGTAAAAGTCCTTGTGGAGGATTTGAATCCTTGAATCCACAAGTATGCTTCAAAACGTGGGATGTAGAAAGGTAGGATGTCTGCAATCTCTTGCTTGTAGATCTCAAACACCAAGTCTTGAATGGGTTCTTGAATTTGGAAGAGGCTTGGAAGAAGATGGATGGAGGGATCACCAAAAGGGCACCATGTAGCTTCAATCCTTCAATGGCCTCCAATGGATCTCCTTCATGAAAATGGATGCTTGAATGAATGGATGCTTGCTTGAAATCTTTCTTTCTTGCTTGTTTGAACTTCACTTGACAATGCTTAATCTCAATTAGGAATGTTAGATGCTTGATTAGAAGACTTAGAGAAAATGAGAGAGAAAGCTTCCCTTTTATATGAAATTAGGGCACAATCTTCCAAGGAGGCCTACATAGGAGAATTAAATTCCCATTAAATCCTTTAACCCTAGGAGAGGACCTATGTTAAATATAATTTAGGAATCAACGCTTCAGAACCTGAAACAACCGACCCAAAAGCGGGAAATACTTTTTGCAAAGGCCGACCTCCAAAATCTGTGAGACCCCAGGATCTGAACCCTAGGTCAGGGTCAAGGTTGACCCTAACCTAGGTCAGGGTCAAGGTCAACATAGACCTGAAAGGTCAACCCTGACCCTGAAGCCCAGAATCACCAATCTATAGTCCAGAACGCAGAAACCAGGCTAAATAGGAGTGGAAAGAGGGACAAAACAGGGAGGAAGCCATGTCAAGATCAGGAACCCATTCAAGGTTCTTTCCATGACCCCAAACGACTTACTCAAAAGGCTAAACATGTATACAGTGGAAGTGCTTCCATTTTTTGACTATACTTTTAGCCCCCACTTTAGCAAGAGTATGAGCTCAACACAAACTCTTGGTAAATGAGAATATACAGAAAAGATAATCTTATTGAAATCAAAAGGGATAAAGAAACCCTCAAGCCCCCAAAGGACTTAAGTCTTTATCAACCCTAAGATCCTGATAAGAGAGACATTACCTAGTTAAGTAGAGAGAAAAGAGTGTGATTATCTCGCCCAATGAGAACTTATGTCTTATTGTGAACCACACAAAAAGTGTAATTGGAAAGATGGAATTGAACTGCCTAGTGAATGTGACTACTCACTAGTCAACCCATCAGGGAGATCCATTCTTAAAGGGATCAAATTATTGTAAATTGAAAACTGGCAGGATCAAGAGATTCATGTAAATTTAAACTGGAGGGATCAAGAGATCCTAAAAAGTAAAAATGTGACCATGCTTTAAGGATTAGCTTCTTTTAATCCATAAAGGGAAAAGTTTTGAATCTTTGAAAACTATTTTGAATGTGCGTGTGTGCAAAAAGTGAGTAGAGTGTATGCCCCC
>MU224522.1:0-27305 GCA_018584345.1 Thuja plicata
AAATGGTGATTAATCATTTTCCTAGACAACTCATATCAGCATGTATTTATATCTGAATTGTGACAACTTAGTAATCAACTACATCAATCATCAAAATATCAGTCCTAATGTATCACAGGGTTAACATAATGAGTATAGATAGCATCATAAAATGTAATGTATTCATATCTACTGTAATTGAACCTTGTCATGAAGGTAAAATCTTCTTAATTAATCATAACTTAAGACAATTACTAGGTCTACCATAAAGATAATGGAAAGGCTATGATGGGTCTAGGGTGAGGCCTCACATCGTTGGGCAACTCTGTATCTTTGGTCGTTGGGCACTTTGAGTCTTTAGCTCGTCGGGAAACTTTTTGACTTTTCTCGTCGGGCATTCTGTGGTTTTGCTTCATCGGGAAACACTATGCTTTTGATCGTTGGGTATCACTGTGACTGTTCTTCTTTGCTCTGTCCGACGGTGTGCACTCCGTCAGTGTTGTTTGTCACTTAGTGAATACTTGACTTTTATGTATTGCTGAAAGCATAACTTTGGTTCTTTGAAGTCTTTGGCATTATGTACATCACCGTATAGATGATATCAAGTTGACATCAATGACAATACAGTCCATTAACTGATTTAATGATTTGCATTATATTTCAACTTAACATTATCAAACATTCAATTAGTTACATGTCATCAAGTTTGCATGATCAAAAGAGATTTTGATCAGGTGAAACCGAATATTATCTTTTTATAAGAAAGAAATCTTAATGGAGAAGAGTTACGAATATTTTCTAATAAATTTCGTAGATGGATATGTTGTTTCTCAGAGGCACAGGGGGCCTCTAGGGGATTGTGTATTTTGTGGGTAGATTCCTCAATAGAAGTGAATATCAAAGAAATTAATAGATTTTGGATTTGGGTGGAAGTAAAGTCTAGAAAACTCCACACATGTTTCCAAGCCATTAATGTTTATGGCGCTAACAGTCCAATTCAAAAGAAAGTTCTATGGTGGGAGTTAACAGGAATCCTAAACAATAATCTTGAAGAGATCTTCCTATTAGGTGGAGATTTTAATGCTATTTTAAATCCTATGGAGAAAAAAGGTGGGTGTGGTTGGGTAGGACAGAGTCAAAGGGATTTTTTAAATTTTTTGACAGATAATGGCTTGATTAATGATCTTTATCTGAGGAATGGTCAATTTACTTGGACAAATAGGAGGAGTGGATTCTTTAATATAGCGGAAAAACTAGATACGTTTCTATTAGCTGGAAATTGGGCAGCTACCAAATGGACATGCATAGCAGAGATCTTACCTATTATTGGATCGGATCACTACCTGGTTAGTGAGAGGCTTCAGGAGGAAATAACACCTGATAGAGCCCCTTTAAGTTTGAAGCCATGTGGATTAGAAATGCCACTTTCAAAGAACAAGTTACACTATGGTGGAATCAGGCTCCGGAGAGAAAAGGTTATAAGGCTTTTGTATTTGCTAAAAAGTTACAATACCTTAAAGAGAAATTAAAATGATGGAATGGGGATGTCTTCAAGAATATTTTTAAGGAGAAAGAAACCCTAGAAAGGGAATTTGATAAGTTAAATTCCTATGTTATTGCTAATGGGATGAACGATGCTGACTTTAAAGAGGAGAATAGGTTGAAAAAACTATATAGTGAGGTCTTATGTCGGGAAGAAACATTCTGGAGACAAAAATCAAGAGAGTTGTGGCTTAAAGAAGGGGACAAAAATACTTCCTTTTTTCATAATTTGGTTAAAGTGAAAAGATCTCAGAATAAAATTTACTCTATTCAAAACAATGAAGGTGTGCTATTGGAAGACCAGGATGCAGTAAACCAGGAAGCAATAAGATACTTCAGAAACTTTTTTTGGGGTGAGCTTGTAGACCTTAATCAGGAGCTAGATATTCAGAATTTTATTCCAGAAAGTATTTCGGCTGCCCATAATGAAATGTTGAAGTAACCGTGCACTATGAAGGAAGTCAAAATGGCAATTTTCAGTATAGGAGCATAGAAGGCTCCAGGTCTGGATGGGTTTCCTGCCTTATTCTACCAACACTTTTGGGACTTGGTTGGGACTGAAGTGTGGGAGGTGGTTGAAGAGTCTAGGGTGGATGGCTTTCTTTTTCAGGATTTCAATAACACCTTCATCACCCTTATCCCTAAGGAGGACAAACTATCTTTTGATGACTTTAGACCTATTTCCATATGTAATAGCATTTATAAGATCATTTCTAAAGTCATGGAAAATAGGTTGAAACCAGTCTTGTTGTGGTACCACAACACACGCCCCATTTTAGCCACTTGGCCTAATGGGGACCCCCTTTCTTGGGTCTTTCAGCCTTTTTTGGTGGTTTGGAGTCCTTAGGGTAAACTTGGCCAGGTACTTGGTGAGTCAGATTGTGGGCCCCCAGTGTGCTCCCAATAGTTGGATGCCAGTTTTGGTTTCCTTTTAGTTTTTCTTCCTCACCTTTTTTCCTTTTCCTTCTGAGGTCAGCTTTAGGGTTCATTTTTTGTTAGTTTTTTGTTTGTTGAAGTCCACTTTGGACTTAGTGAATTTTTTCCCTTTGTGGACTTTCGGAGTTGCAGAGTTAGTAGGACCTTCGTAACCCTAAAAGCCTGAACGCCCGATCCCTCCCACATCCTTCAAATTGAATTAGGCTTAAACTTTTAGAGTCTAAAACTCTGTAAAGAACACCTCGCAAATGGCTCAGGCTCACCCAGGCCCCACACCTTTGGGGTCATCAGGGTTTTGGCCTCCGAAACTCTGAAAGTGTTGCAATGCTCTGAAACTCCAATTTTGTTGTCACCAGGCACAATTTTGGGTTTTCAGACTTTCGCAGTCTGGGACCCTTTCGGACTGTGAAGGTCCGAAAGTCTGAAAAATCTAATGGGCTCAAAGTCTCAAATTTTGAAAGGTATTTTTTGGGGGGTTTTTTTCTATGTTTTAATTTTTTGAATTTTTGGAGTTCTTCGAGGCATTTTGGGGCCTTGAATCTGCGTGGAGGACCTCACCTTTGGCTTTTTCCTCTAAGGGATGAATCTAGAACTCTTGGAGACCTTTCTATAAAAGTAAACGGTTTGCAATTACGAGCTAGGGGCAAGAAGTTATGACTTCTCCAAGTAGACCTAATTTTGTATATAATGTTTTGTAGTTTTGGTAGTTTTTTTGGTCTGAATTTGTAATTTGGATCGTCATAAGAGTGGTGGCTTAGAATAGTTTCTTATTTTCAATAACATGCTGCTAAAAAATGCATTTGCATACAGGATACAAAGATGTCAAATCCTCAACTAGTGAAAAGAATGCCAAAAAATACAACAACCTTGCCAATGAAGTACCATTTCAAAGGTTACCACACCCCCACTAAGGTTTAGGGAGAGGCAACAGGGAAAGCTGAATTTATGAAGTTTCTCAGTTCTGATGAAGTCCAAGAAGTTGCAAAGAGATTTTGCAAAGCTCACCCTAGGATCCTGCCAAAAATTCATTTTGGACTTAGCCATTTTTTAGTCATGAGATTTTTGGAGTTTTGGAGATGTCCACAACCTCGAAATCCCGAAAGTGCCAAAATGCCGAAATTGCTGAAGTGCTGAAATGGCGAAAGTGCCGAAATACCGAAACCCCAAAATGCTGAAAACCCTGAAATGTCAAAAGTGTCAAAATCCTGAAATGCCGAAAGTGCCGAAGTGCCAAAATGTCGAAAGTGCTGAAACCTTGAAACCCCGAAATCCCAAATTTTTTTTCAGACTTAGTCAAATTTTGCAAAATGGAGATTTTTGACACTTAGCCATTTTTTTGAAGAAACAACTTTTCATACTTAGCTATTTTTCAAAGGCTAGTTTTTGGCCTTTTCGGCTTCTGAAAGTCCAAAATTTCTGGGGTCCCAAATGTGGTTCCACACTTTGTCAAATTTTCACTTGGAAAACTTCGGAGTAGAGGTCGGGGTCCAAAATTCTGGGTGTTTTCAGCGAGATCACCTTTTTGCATGGAGTTTGAGCTCCAGATCAGATGGGTGTCCAACTAGAGTTCATTTTTGAAGGACTAAGGGTCCCCTATCAGTTCCTACCACAAGGAGAGCCTCAGATGAAGATTCCAAGGGAGAAATCCAAGATCAAGAAGAAGACTCCAATTGCATGCGAAGAAACCCCATCTTCTTTCTCTTTCTTTTCTTGATGAGTTTGATCCCTCTTGCATGGACAAACTGGTTGTAAATGGATTAAAAATCCATGCAATTTATCTAGTATCAGTTAGCAATAGTTTTCCTTTAGCAAAGTTTTAGTTTTAGTTCATTTTCATTAATTTAGAGTCGTTGATGCCCTCATTTTGACATTCAGAGTTGTAGATCAAAACTCTATATATTGTAATCAAAAGCAATGTAAAAAAGGTCAGATTTTGAATGCAATAAAAATATACATTTGGTGCTTCATTCGTGGTGTGTGAATTTCTACTACCTATGCGAAATTATTGAATGTATGCTTGCATTATTCATTATTTTCAAAGAGCCTCTTGTTTATTGTGTTTTGAATTCACGTTTCTTTTAGTTGGAGTTTGTTGTTGTTTAATTTACCTTGTTGTGATGAATGCGTGGAAGAGATCATCTTTTGGCTTAACGATAAATCTGTCTCGTGGGTGCGCACATCTTGGTGGCTTCGCGATTTGATCGATTTTGAATATCTTGCAAGAGTGAATACATCTTATCTCCAAATGCTTGCATCCGTGGGGTAGTGAATTGTGACTTGGTCCGATTTATGTTTCGTGGGTTTACTCTAAATCTCTCCCATCATTCAATTTGCAAGGAAGGGTTTATAACGGTTTATGTCTGTAGGACTTCATTTTCAGTCATTTGCTTATTTCTCATTACTCTACTCCCTACTCTCTTCCGTCTTTTAAATTATGAAAATATAAACATCTTAAAATACCAAAATTGGGTTTTATTTACAAGACTCATATATGTTAAAATGGAAAATACCAAAAAAGAACTAAAGTGTTTTGTAGTTTGATGTCTTGAACGAACCAGCAAAGGCCTCCTTGTGAACAATCACATTTATCTTCAACTGAGTAACCAAGAAGGTTGTGACCCAACCCCAAAGAACCTTGGGAATAACCTCGTTATTATTTCAAGAGAGGAAATCAAATCTCGAGATCCTAGCAAGTTGGCTTGTGTCAAAATAATGCTCAACAGAAGTGGCGCTAGAAGGAGGGCCTCAAGACTCAAAATCTGGATAACATTGGATCTTTTTCTCTAGAACGGTTCGAGCAAGTGCTTATATAATCTCTGAAAAGAGGCAAGTTCCTTGAACTCACTCATCACTACAGAGCTCACATCACAAAGAAAAGTTACGAGAGAACCCCTCTCACCATCACACTGAGCCACAAAATCCACTTGGACAACAATCACACATCACTGTCCTGACTGTGCTCGCAACAATAAACCAAAATCAGAACTTACAAAATCAAATAATTGGTGGTATGAAAACCCTCCATTGTCACACCAATAGAAGTGGCGCTAGAAGGAGGGAAAATCAATAGATTCCATGGTTACATGGACACTTGAATGGGTTGTATCTTGAGGAGATCTAGCTTCAATGGGTAGTCCTTTGTGTATACCAGGAGGTTTCCATGAGATTCCTTTACATGCACACAATAGGCTTCCCTTGTTCTTCCCCAATAATGGACAAAATGCTGCAAACCATGTGAGGGTTTGCAAGGATCTAATGTTGTTTCTTAAAATTGAACATGAAGATGTTGTTTGCAATCTATTTGTAAATACATTTCAAGGTGTAGAACTTGAATGGTATGTGAGACTTTCATCAAATTCTATTTTCTCATGGGTTGAATTAAAGGATTTATTCTTAATTCAATTTGATCCCAATGTGAGTGCACAAGATTCCGTATTCTATTTTGCTTCTGTAAGAAGGACGCCTCAAGAGTCTATTGCCCAATTTAATCATCGATTCCTTCTCATGTATCAAAGGCTCCAAGATTTGAAATGGATGGTGCACGATTTGAAGTTAAAAGAACATTATTTATGGTGTTTGGATGTCTTATTTGCAAGCACAATTAGATCTTTGGGTGAGATTACTACCTTACATGATGCATTCAACAAGGCTCTTTTCTTGGCACGATGTGGATGGGATGATACAAATGGTACGAGTGGTCCAGATGGAAGTTTCAATATGCAATTGATTGAATGTTTCCAACCATTATAGTACTATGTCAATCAAGTCAACATACCATATCAGCTGCAATCATCCTCTTCAACCGATTACAACTTGCCTGATATCCAAATGATGCAATCATCCAATAGAAAGAATTAGGTCAATCACTTTCAAGATCAGGGTTGAAGTCAAAATTCCCATACTAAAACCTTGGATGCAAGTATTTTACCTCCCAATGATGCTGCTTCATCTATACTGTCATATTCTTATTACACTCCAACACTTAATACACCAAGTCATGATGATACTTCAAATAGAGAGCTTGATGGTCAGTCATATGAACATGATAAGTGGTGCAAAAATGAAGATGAAATGGGCCTAAAAGTTTACAACAATCAAGAACTCAAGTTACCAAATGATTTTTCCACAAAAATCAGTCATGAGGTATCAAGACATGGAAAACAAACCCAAGAGGATGGGACATATTCAATGCTGCCCCAGAATTATGGTCATGAACAATCAACAAGTGAGAAATATTTTACATCTTCAAAAGGTAATTTTGATGACTCTATTGAGGTTGACAAAGGTTCAAGAACTAAATATGAAGATACTCATAATCTATGTTGGGTGGATATTCCATTTGAGCAAAGTGGACTCAATGAGAGGTTGCAAGAATTGGGTATTCCTATGTCATTATCAGATTTTGCATGGATGGATAGATGTAGGATACACCTCACAAGAAAACATCATGAGGTGGATTGCGTTATTTTCCTTGGGAAGATGGACTTCTATTTGAAAGGAAAGATGACTATTGAAGATGTATTAAGTCCTATAGCGGATCATTGGGATAATGAATCAAGGAAGGAGGAAGATGAATGTGATCAAACCCATGAGAATTTGGAAGATATTTGCATGCATGATGAGGAAGTTAAAGTGATCAGCATACAAGAGGACTATGGTGAGAAAATTCAAAATGATGCAGAGGGTGAAATTATAGATACAGTCATAAAAAATTTCATGACAACTGAAAGTGAAGAGGTATCTTCTTATAAAATCATGAGTGATGATGCACTTTATTCTTTGAATGCCAATCATGATGAAACCCAAATAGAGGAGATACAAGAAGTTCAAAAGGATGATCAAAGGGTTGTCCTAGGGTTTGAAACACTCACACATGGCCAACAACATAGAATGAGGGACTTCCCAATCGACAAACAAGACGACTCTTTGTCTCCATCATCAAATGAGGTAGATAAAGTGCTTGATTTGGTATCATTTTTGAGTAAAGAAATGTCCATTTATGGGTATTCTATGCATATATCAGACCTTGTAGTAGCCAGTTTGTGTAGAGTTCATCCATTTGATCTACATCCAGAAGTAAGTTGTCCCAACTTCATGCTAGCTTGGGAGATTGCTTTAGAAGCTAAGAACAATTTTGAACATGTTTCTTTAAATCTTGAGGGAGAAAATGATTTGATTGATGATACTAATGATTCTTACATTTCAAATATCATGTTTATGATTGAAGTTGTTATTCCTAATGAGGTTAAATGTGATGATTCATTATTTAGGCCTAATGACAATTATAGAAAGGATCATAGTCTTGATGCTTTTCCTTTTGAGCCTTGTTGTAATGCTAGGTATAGTACATTGCCAATGCCTACGTCTTCTTATGGTGTACATGTACTTGATGAGGATGGAGTGGTGTACCTTGGGTTAAGACCACTAGAAGAAAAAAATCATGTTGTGTGAGTATACTCCCATGGTTGGGATCTCAACAAATCAGGTTGTATCTCTCCATTATCCCTTACAGTTTGATAATTTCCAATTTGAATATGGTGCTAAGCGTGAAAAAAATTGTTTGTGGATTAACCATGATCATGGAGAGTTGCCACAACTTATGATTTTGTATAATTTGTACACAGAATTTGAATAAAACTTGTCTAAATTTTATTTTTCTGAGTACAAAGATGAGTTTGCATTCCTTAGAACTATACAAAGTGCGTTATTGCTACTGCATGGAGAGGAAAAACAATTAACCAGTAACTCATATGCTTTCTATTCTAAGTCTTTTGTATACAATTTATCTTTAGTTTTGAATAGGTAGGTGCTAGTTTTTTTCTTTGTGTTTTAATAGGTATTTTTGTTTCTTGTTTCTTTCCTTTTTTGTTAGTGTGTCTTTCTTTGTTCCTTTTTGCTTGGTTGTTTTTCTTCCTTTCGTTTGTTGGTCTTTGGGTATGTGTGTTTTTTCGAGGCTATTCCCGACATGTGGTCCATCCCAAATGGTCCTTGATGAGAGGCAAAGGTATTTCTTAGTCAAAATTTCTAAAGAGATGTATCTTGCAAGAAGCTGTACATGGGGATCAGAAATGGTGATACCTTTTTCTGGAAACCAAGGTGATGTTCAATGTTGATCATCCTAAATCACAAGATATACATTGAAATATGACATTGGAAATGTTGGCTTCTTGGGCGGTTGTTAGTTAGATCCAACACCAACATGTTGACATGGGTACCCACCAGTCCCAGAACCCTTCTCCGTCTGCAACCTGAAAAAAAGGGAGTAAAGAAAGAGAGGATAAAAAGGAGAAGAACGTGAAAGAAAAATGAATCATTCAAATAAATGGTTGCTATGGTGATTAGAATATTATACCAAGGTAGCATAGTCTAAGCGCTGCCTAGGTTTATCAAAAAAAACAAAATGAAGGCATTCACGAAGTAGCATACTCAAAGCACAAGTGGCCCGAACCGGTCACCAATCAAGAAAGAATAAATAATTCTAAAGAGAGAATCCTCCAAATACCTCTACTTCAAATATCATCAGAAGACAGAGAAGGGTGACTCTAGAAATCTCTACTGGGGCTATGGATGCATGACTGGTAGTAGAGAAAGGTTATATTGGGACTCGGGGGAAACTTTGTCGGGGTTATAGACGCCTGACTGGCAGCAGAGCTCTTCTCGGGAAGCCCTTGTCAACATTGTGAAGGTTGGTTTTGGCTGATATTTGTTTAAGTTATATTCGTCAAAATGTCAAAGGAATGAACACACAAGTGCACACACAGGAAGAAACAACAGAAGACTTCAATTTTGAGAGTTGGCAAAAGGATATTTCCATGAGTGGTACTTGGGTTCGGTTTATTGTAAGATGAGTTTCCAGAAGTTGTTTGTTGATAAAGAAATGCCTCGGTCATTTCTCCTTTTGTCTGGGCTATTTATTGTGGTTCCACAACACACGCCCCATTTTGGCCACTTGGCCTAATGGGGACCCCCCTTTCTTGGGTCTTTCAACCTTTTTTGGTGGTTTGGAGTCCTTAGGGTAAACCTGGCCAGGTACTTGGTGAGTCAGATTGTGGGCGCCCGTTGTGCTCCTGATAGTTGGATGCCAGTTTTGGTTTCCCTTTAGGTTTTTCTTCCTCACCCTTTTTCCTTTTCCTTCTAAGGTCAGCTTTAGGGTTCATTTTTTGTTAGTTTTTTGTTTGTTGAAGTCCACTTTGGACTTAGTCGGTTTTTTCCCTTCATGGACTTTCGAAGTTGCGGAGTTAGTAGGACCTCTGTAACCCCGAAAACCCAAATGCCCGATGCCTCCCACATCCTTCAAATTGAATTAGGCTCAAACTTTCAGAGTCTGAAACTCTGAAAAGAACACCTCGCAAATGGCTCAGGCTCGCCCAGGCCCCACACCTTTGGGGTCATCGGGGTTTTAGCCTCCAAAACTCTGAAAGTGTTGCAACGCTCTGAAACTCCAATTTTGTTGTCACCAGCCACAATTTTGGGTTTTTGGACTTTCGCAGTCTGGGACCCTTTCGGACTACAAAGGTCCGAAAGTCTGAAAAATCTAATGGGCTCAATGTCTCAAATTTTGAAAGGTATTTTTTGGGGGTTTTTTTTTCTATGTTTTAATTTTTTGCATTTTCGGAGGTCTTCGGGGCATTTTGGGGCCTTGAATCTGCGTGGGGGACCTTGCCTTTGGCTTTGTCCTCCTAGGATTGAATCTAGAAATCTTGGAGACCTTTCTAGAAAAGTAAAAGGTTTGCAATTACAAGCTAGGGGAAAGAAGTTATGACTTCTCCAAGTAGACCTAATTTTGTATATAATGTTTTGTAGTTTTGGTATTTTTTTGGTCCGAATTTGTAATTTGGATCGTCATAAGAGTGGTGGCTTAGAATAGTTTCTTGTTTTCAATAACATGCTGCTAACAAATGCATTTGCATATAGGATACAAAGATGTCAAATCCTCAACTAGTGAAAAGAATGCTGAAAAATACAACCCTGCCAATGAAGTACCATTTCAAAGGATACCACACCCCCACTAAGGTTTAGGGAGAGGCAACAGGGGAAGCTGAATTTATGAAGTTTCTTAGTTCTGATGAAGTCCAAGAATTTGCAAAGAGATTTTGCAAAGCTCACCCCAGGATCCTGCCAAAAAGTCATTTTGGACTTAGCCATTTTTCAGTCATGAGATTCTCAGAGTTTCGGAGATGTCCACAACCCCAAAATCCCAGAAGTGTCGAAATGCCAAAATCCCAAAATCCCAAAATGCTGAAAGTGCCGAAATGTTGAAACCTCGAAATGTCAAAAACCCCAAAATGCCGAAAGTATTGAAATCCTGAAATGCTAAAATGTCGAAAGTGCCGAAATGCCAAAAGTGCCGAAATGCTAAAATGTCAAAAGTGTCGAAACCCTGAAACCCTGATATCCCAAAAAAAATTTCAGACTTAGTCAAATTTTGCAAAATGAAGAATTTTGACACAGCCATTTTTTTGAAGAAACAACTTTTCATACTTAGCCATTTTTCAAAGGCTAGTTTTCAGCCTTTTCGGCCTCCGAAAGTCTGAAATTTTGGGGGTCCCAAATGTGGTTCCACACTTAGTCAAATTTTCACTTGGCAAACTTCAGAGTAGAGGTCGGGGTCCAAAATTCTGGGTGTTTCTAGCAAGATCACCTTTTTGCATGGAGTTTGAACTCCAGATCATATGGGTGTCCAACTGGAGTTTATTTTTGAAGGACTAAGGGTCCCCTATCAATTCCCACTGCAAGGAGAGCCTCAGATGAAGATTCCAAGGGAGAAATCCAAGATCAACAAGAAGACTCCAGTTGCATGCGAAGAAACCCCATCTTCTTTCTCTTTCTTTTCTTGATGAGTTTGATCCCTCTTGCATGGACAAACTGGTTGTAAATGGATTAAAAATCCATGCAAGTTTTTCTAGTATCAGTTAGCAATAGTTTTCCTTCAGCAAAGTTTTAGTTTTAGTTCATTTTCATTAATTTAGAGTCTCTGATGCCCTAATTTCGACAATCAAAGTTGTAGATTAGAACTCTATATATTGTAATCAAAAGCAATGTAAAAAGGTCAGATTATGAATGCAATACAAATATACATTTGGTGCTTCATTCGTGGTGTGTGCATTGCTGCTACCTATGCGAAATTATTGAATGTATGCTTGCATTATTCATTATTTTCAGAGAGCCTCTTGTTTATTGTGTTTCAAATTCACGTTTCTTTTAGTTGGAGTTTGTTGTTGTTTACTTTACCTTGCTGTGACGAATGCATGGAAGAGATCATCTTTGGGCTTAATAATAAATCTGTCTCATGGGTGCGCACATCTTGGTGGCTTCGTGATTTGATCGATTTTGAATATCTTGCACAAGTGAATACGTCTTCTCTCCAAATGCTTGCATCCGTGGGGTAGTGAATTGTGACTTGGATTGATTTATGCTTTGTGGGTTTACTCTAAATCTCTCCCATCTTTCAATTCGCAAGGAAGGGTTTATAACGATTTATGTCCGTAGGACTTCATTTTCAGTCATTTGCTTATTTCTCATTACTTTACTCCCTACTCTCTTCCGTCTTTTAAATTCTAAAAATCTAAACATCTTAAAAATACCAAAATTGCATTTTATTTACAACACTCATATATGTTAAAACAGAAAATACCAAAAAAGAATTGAAGTGTTTTGCAGTTTGATGTCTTGAACGAACCAGCAAAGGCCTCCTTGTGAACAATCACATTTATTTTTCAACTGAGTAACCAAGCAGGTTGTGACCCGACCCCGGAGAACCTTGGGAATAACCCCATTATTCTTTCAAGATAGAAAATCGAATCTCGAGATCCTAGCAAGTTGGCTTGTGTCAAAACAACGCTCAACAAGTCTTAAAGTCTATTATATCGGAAGAGCAGAGTGGGTTTACCCCAGATAGATCTATATATGAGGGTATTATAGTGGCACATGAAGTCATACACACCCTCCATCAAAACAAGGCAGAGAAGATGATGATTAAACTAGACATTAGGAAAGCCTATGATGCAGTTAATAGGGATTTCCTTATCAAATTCCTCCAATGTTTGGGTTTCTATAAGGAATGGATTCAATGGGTGCAATGTTGCATTCAAACACCTAGGTTCTCTGTTCTAGTAAATGGAAGACCTCAGGGTTTTTCAAATCCAACAAAGTTATTTGCTAAGGAGCCTGATCTCCCCCTTTTTGTTCATTATTACGGCAGAGGTTCTGGGGAGGCTAATTAAATCAAAAAAGAAATTGGGAATTTGGAAAGGTATTAAATTGGTTGGCAGGTTAGATCATTTGACACACCTATAGTTTGTTGATGATACCAACCTTTTGGGAGAGGCTTCCCTTCAGGAAGCAAGAACTATCAAAAAAAATTTGGATGATTACAGTAATGCTTTTGGACAGTGCATTAACTGGCAAAAATTTGAGGTTTATTTCTTTAACATAGACCAAAGGAAGTAGAGATCCATATGTAGAATTATTGGGATAAGAGGAGGTTGATTACCGAGCAAATACCTGAGTATCCCCTTATTCAAAGGTTCTTCCAAAGCAAGTTTGTAGAAAGAATTGACTGAGAAGTGCACTAAAAGAATGGAAGGATAGAAGAGCAGATGGCTAACCTTTGCAGGCATAATTCTCTTACTCAAGTCAGTGATCAATTCCATCCCCATCTTCTCTATGATATGCCTTAAAATTCCAAAGAAAGTTAATCAGATTATAGCAGAGAGAATGAGAAATTTTTTATGGAATGGGAAAAGTGAGGAAGAGAAACAACCTCTCATTGCTTGGAGTAAAGTCTATAAATCAAAATCAGAAGGTGGTGCTGGTTTGAGAGAGTGAAATTTGATGAATGAAGCACCGGGAGCTAAGTTAGTTTGGAGCATTTTCAAAAACCTCGAGTTACTATGGGTCAAATTATTGAAGGCCAAATATTTGGATTCAATGGAAGCAGAGAGAATCCTTACTACCCCTAATCCTCCTAAAGGCTTAGTGGTGTGGAATTTTGTTACTAGTTGTAGACCTATTATCATCCAACATCTTACATGGAAGATTGGTAATGGTGAAAAGACAAAGTTTTTGGGATGACTCATGGAATGGTAATCCCATTTTGTCAGTTAATCCTGAATATCATGATCTAAAATGCCTTTTTTTCAGCTAGATGGGGGGAATATGTATGTGATAGCAATATGAGGCTTAGTGTTCAACAAATAGCTACAATGAAAGAGATTCTAGAAACTCGAAGTGTGACTATTACAAATGGCAGAGACACAATCATATGATGTGCTGCTAGCAGTGGCAAGTATTCGGTAAAGCTTGGTTATCAACTCCTTCAGAGAACCGAGGACCCAGAGGATTGGCCCTCTAGGATGCTATGGAGAAAGGAATGCCTCCCCAAAGCGAGGGCCTTTGCATGGTTAGCAACAAAAGAAAGAATCTTAACAGGAATGAGAAGACAAAATTTTGGAATGCAGGGGCCGACAAGATGCCTATTATGTGAAGAAGTGGATGACGATGTTGATCATTTGTTGGTTTCTTGCAGAATTACTTTAGAGTGTTGGGAGATGCTTAAGAGAAAAGTGGGTTGGCATGCTCCCTTGCCCAATAAGTTGAAAGAAATCTTTTGTGGTTGGCCAAAACCATCAATGAAGTCTACTTTCTCAGCTGCTTGGGTAGCAGGTCCCTCTATTCTTATATGGGAGGTGTGGAAAGAGAGAAATCAGAGGCTCTTCCAGGAGAAAAAAATAGGAAATTATTAGGATAAAACAAAGGATTAATCATGCCATAGAAGAAACTGTGAATGCATATGCCTCCACAATCCCTTTATCTACCCCCTTTAGTAAGATGAATTAGTATTTACAAAAGGCCTGGCCTGGACTGAAATGCAAAAGTGGGCAGTTTGGATCAACAAGAGAAAGAAAATAACAAACTCGGGAAGGTGTCACTTGGGATGCTCCTGAGAAAGGTTGGATAAAGCCAACTTTGATGGGGCTTCACAGGGAAACCCGGGGCCATCAAGTGCAGGTGCAATTCTTAGGGATTATAGTGGGGAAATTTTGGCTTATGGTGCAATAAGGTTAAAAGCGGGAACTAATAATGTAGCTGAGGGAAACGCTGCATTACTAGCAGTCAGAATGGGTGTTGCTTTGGGAGTCCAGAAACTCCACCTGGAGGGTGATTCCTTGGTGCTTATTAATGCTTTCAAAAATGGGAAAACATAGGCCTGACACCTCCAACCATTGGTAAACTCTGTTATGTCAATAATCCAGATTTTTTTTTAGAATTTCTAATCACTCATATGTATATAGTAGGCAATAATGAAGTTGATGTGATTTCAAAATGGGCTTTATCCTTTGATAAGGTTGGAGAATTGATAATGAAAAATTTGAAACTTAACAGTTAGTTTCTTTATGATCGAAGTTTCTATTTTTGTGGAAGCGGAAGTATGAGTGGCATGTCTAATGGATGATGAAGTGGACACCCTTGCTGAATTCAATATGATGGCATTCAAATTATATTCATATGGTGGGGAAATCAAAATGATTTTGACGATGCTCGTAAAGGTGTAAATTGATTGCTCATTTCAAAATATGAGCCACACTCGTGAGAACAGAATCCGTAGAGGGAGGATTTGACATTTACACACCATGCATTAATGGGTGTTATGATAGATTTGACATCATGCAGAAGAAGATGGACAAGTTTTAAAGTGGCAAAACTCCCTGCCAAAGTGCCCATTTCTTAACTAACAATCTTTCTCTCCTTTTTCATAGCTTTTTATCTTATTGCAGGTTTTGGCAAGGCAGTGAAGATGCACGCAAATTTCATAGTGACAACCAAGCGGCAAATGAAATCATTTCTGGGTGCTGCTAGCAAGGAGCGGATAGTAGGTTTGGTCAAAATCAAGACAAACGCAATGGTGAAGGCGGTGATGGGTGTTTTGGGCCCAAAATTCCAATATTTTCTCCTCATGCGTAGTGACAACACGACTATTATATCAATAGTGGTTGCATGGGGCTTAGATTTGGGCGAGTTGATGGATATAGTCAAGTGGGTAGCAGAGGCTTTTTTTGCTGAAGACCTTTTGGGCGGACTAGAAACTATTTTAGAATGGGCAGTGCCAGGAGTGGGCACATATATTTCTGAATGCATTGAAGATGATGCTGAAGCAGAGGAGTATGGGATGATACCCTTCATTAGGTAGGTAGGCAAAGAGAGTAGTGAAGGCTACTATGATCAAAGAAGGGTCGAATGGGATAAGATCAAAGAAGAGATTCAAAGCCACGCTGAACTGAAAGCAACGATGAAAATGGACGCACAAGGGACAATTCCGTGGAGGGCTAGAATAGTGATGCCATGAAGGGCTAGGAACTACTTTGCATCATAATCAGTCCAGAATGTTGGAGAGAAGGCGGTTTGGTGTCTACTGCTTTAAATTTTACAATTTTGTTAAAGCTGATACTGTAAATTCAAAAATCATAGCCATATAGATAGTTTCTTGTTATGGTTTATAATGATCCTATCTAGTTGCCTGGAATGAAGGCTTTTATGGGAATTTTTTTGAAATGCCTGATATAATATATCAGATTGTAAGCCTAGGAAGTGCTGGCTATTTTTTGTTCATAGCCGAGGGCTGGATATAGTTTTTATTGAAGTAAAATTATGTAATACTTTATGTAATGATTTTATATTAATAAAAAATCTTCTATTACCGACCAAAAAAAAATCATGTTAGATTATAATATACATTGGATGCATCAGAAATAACAAACCTAA
This sequence comes from Thuja plicata, assembly GCA_018584345.1. Taxonomy (NCBI): domain Eukaryota; kingdom Viridiplantae; phylum Streptophyta; class Pinopsida; order Cupressales; family Cupressaceae; genus Thuja; species Thuja plicata. The sequence continues at coordinate 16,219 of MU224522.1, forward strand.
TGAATTTGAAACCCTTACCACTGATCATTGATAAAGAGAACTATGGGTATGATTTATTGAAAACAAAAACTATAAAGACTTTTTATGTCAATGAATGAAATAATAGATGATGGACTAATAATCCATTTTTTACTTCAATTTTTTGTTATTAGAAGTTTAGTTCATAAGTACTTTGCTTCTACTAACTTACCATAAAAAAATGGAAGCAAGATTCAAAAACATAAGAGTTCAAAGTACCATCAATACATAGAGAGAAAAAACCTAACCTAATAAATTTATGGCTAGTATACAATAACCTTATATAGCCTAATGATTGAAAAAACTTTCAACAACAATACTTAGAAAATTTATGTTTTATTTATTGATGTACTGTCACACAAGTTTGAGTACAATGAAGGAAGTATTTAAGGAAAGCCTAGCGTTTAGTTTTCTTTTTCTTAGACTTGATCTTGGAACCAAATCCAATAGCCTTGCGTTCTCTTTTCACATTTTCATTTGAAGCGAGATTCTCTTCTGATGCAACAACACTACTTTTTGTGCCATCATCACTAGAATTTGTCTTTTTGAAAACAGTGTCTTTGAATATCATATCAGGCACCACATAATTTCCCAACCAAAAAATCAGCAAAAGTATTGCACTGTGACAAAAAAGCAAATGAATTATATAAAATGATCAATTTAATATAAATAAAAATTGACATCTTACATATTATGATGTAAATGATATCAACTACATAAATATTTACAATCATAGTAATACTTTCTAAGTGAAACTAATGATAAATTGTATAAGAAAAGTTCAAAACCATGACTATCACCCAATAATTCCATACATTTATAGGTAAATAAGATGTTTTTTTCAAATTCAAAAATATTTAACAGAAATTTTAACTATGTAATGGGTTGATTTGAATGCTATAAAATGATTTAAAAAAATAAATTAAAATAGTGGAAGTATTCAAGACTACTTTTGTTTTCATTATAATACCTTTTTCAAGGAAACTTGAGATAAATCATGTGGAACCAAATGAGTAGGCATTAGACAAAGTAAGTTTAAGAATGAAACTCATACGTTTAAACAAATTATCTATATGAATTATATTTTAGGGATATGTTCACTTTCATGCATGTAAATTAGGCTAATTAAAATTTATAATTCTTGATTATGAAAATTGCTATCTTGGTCATGTATTATTGAAGATTTCATAATTAATCAAAATTGGAATTCTTCACAAAGCGGTGAACACAAATATCATGGATGAATCATTCATAAATCCTTAAATGCAATAACCTCTACCAATAATCTCAAATAAAAATCTAGTCATAATATTATTTTTTTTAGGTCCTTATTGAGTCAAAACCCAATTTGGAGTATAAGACCCCACTTGTGGAAGCCCATAAGGAAAATTCTATTTAGTTAAATCATATATTATGCAAACATACCACCTCAAGTGTCAAACCTTTGGTCAAACTTTCCAATCTATTTGAGCCTAGGAAAAACCATATGTGAATCAAACCAAAAAAGATGATAATGAAAATGCAAATATTGGATAATAAAGCTTGAATGAGAACTAAAAAGGATGTATATAGAACATCAACAAAGATTTGGGAAATGATGTAAGCTAATAGAAGAAATGTTGAGAGAACATACAATACTTAGACTAAAGTGGATGAAGATAGCCAATAGCCTAGGAAGATGCTTATAGTTTTATAAAATAACTAATAATCTAAAGTACATACACAACTATTGGGTTAGAACCTACCAAGAATTTCTTAGGGTGACATTTTATTTTTAGTAATATTTATAATAAGGATTACATCCTATTTATTTTTTAGGAATGAGCAAAGTTCAATATGCTTAAAAGAGAAATAAATAAATCCTAGATTATAAAGGGGTTATTTATTTTATTTGTTAAATAAAAGTATTTGTTAGTTCATAAAGTAGTCTTTCAGCTTAATCAATTTTAGTTAATATAATATAAAGTCCATTTTTTGAAATAGAAGTAGCAAATTATTGCTAGAGAACCAAACATATCTAGTTCTCATTTGTATAGATGTTAACGTACTTTGGTTGTAAGAACCTTCCTATATCCTTGTTTGTTTGTATTATATTCAAAATGACTAAAAATAATTTGATAAAAAATCTCTGTCCACTAATTCATGAAGATCCATATTCTTCTTACATGTATTATTTTATCTTCTAAGAGATTAAAGTCAAAGGACGTGTCGATATAATGAAGGGACATTGTATGCCTGTAATTATAGTCAAGGAAGTGATGTACCGAGGGGATGCATGTAGAAAACCATTTAAAAATAAATAAATGAAGGCACTTAAACTCCTTTAACTCTTTTTTTTACTAATAAATCTAGTATATCCATTGCTAGGTTGAAGGTCAATCTTATAATAATTATATTTTTAAAACTTATCCCAAATTGCTAGAAGAAATGATGAACATTAAATATGTATCAGGGGAAAATAAGAAATGCCTTTATATCCCATTGCTAGTTCAATCACATTAAGAGTGTTATCCCATTGTTAGTACAAACACATTAAGAATGTTTCCCACCTCTTTGATTTACCAAATTAAACACATATGTATGTATTGAACTAATACAACAAACTCTACAAGAAAAATATGAATATCAATATGTAATAGTTTTAAAAGATGCCAAAAGAAATAAAAACATTCAAAGTAAAAGAAATGAATTGATAAATTAGTTAAGATAGTGAGAAGCATATACATGATTTATACACTAGTCATATATATATATATATATATATATATATATATATATATATATATATATATATATAAGATGATCAATTATAACAAAGCAGTAAATACAATGTAATAATTATGTGTATCTTAAAAATGTAATCCCACTAATACATGCAAGCTCAATAATTCTCAAGGTTTCATATACAAATATATTAGGACCCCACAAATGCCAATAACTCAAAGAGATACAATTTTTATTGATTTTACACAGTCTAAAGTCCACCCTAAAATTCAACTTTAAGGAGATTAGAAGGATAACTAATTCAAGATAAAAAAAAAGGGGGGGAGGGGGGGGGTGGTTAAATATTCCCCACAAAGATAGCTTCTAGAAAATCTATTGAATCTTACAATGTGAAATCCATCCTTATCTTCACAAACTAAAATGTAGCTATTTTATGTCTTCAACAAAATATCATGATCAATAATTTTGTATTACCTTGAGCTCAACTAACATTCACATATAAGAGATGAAATACTCATTCCTCTAGCCAAAATATCTATTGAGAGGTAGGAATATCATTGTTAGACTAGAACAAATAGTGAGAACATAATATAGACATTTATTGATTAGAATAAATTAAATACACAATAATTAAAGCATCACCATATTTTGAAGAGAGTTGACAAGATCATAATCTAGAAAAATAAAAGCAATAGTAACATATTTACAATGAGAACATATGCAAAAGGCACTTGTCAATCTACATGGTAGTATAGTCACTCCAAGACACTAACATTACGAATAAGCTCCGAAAAAATTGTAACATCGAAGTTACTAAAAAAACATAAAAAATAATAATAATATTGAGCATCATTGTGAATCAAATAACAACTCAATGATAATATAAAAGTGGTCCAAAACAAGCATAATTTGATGTAACTCACCAGGTTCATGTCATATGTGAAAACTATGACAAGTGTCTCTCAATCGTGAAGGTTCCCTTTATGTCACCAAATCATGGCCCACAATGATAGTGGTTATTACAACTCTTTTTGTTGATAGTGTTTACATATGAGCTAGTTTTAACTAAGGTTTCAATCAACATTGGATAAATTTGGTGAGGGTTGCTGAAGGGGCATTCGAAGTAGACAAGTGTTTGGTGTGAGAGAAACATTAATGGTCGATAAAGAGGTATTTGAGGTTAGATCATATTATAGGGAATTTAAGAGAATCGTCAAAAATCATGATTATAGTCTCTTGAAGGTCTCTAGCTTTCTGCCTTGATGGCAATGTTAATTCAATATTTTGAATGAACATTTGATCGTATTTATTAATTGAAATTCAGAAAAAAAATAACGTGTCAAAGCCATCTCAAGAAATAAATTTATAAAAATGATATGTGAATAGGTAAGCTTTGAAATGGTAACTGTAGTTTTACATCCAACTTGAATGTCAGTTTTTCTAAGCAGTTCCTTAGTCATTGTTCAAATCACCAAATCAAAGAATTGTTGAAAAGCCACATTTAGTATGGGCATTTTGCAGTTTTGCCCTCAATGAGAAAAGATTGGCCGAGATTTTGGTTAGCATACACATAGTTTGGCCAGGCCATCTGAAGGAAGTCCTTTCCATCTTCCAAGAGCATCAATGCCTTAATTCTCTCAGAATTGTTACTTATTACTCCCAACTCAATCTCTACTTACTAGCTGTAGTCCTACAACAGAAGAATTCTGATTATTTTTTATCATTTGTAAGAATTGATTATAGGATTATTTATTCAAAAATTCAATCATCATTCATTCACACTATTCCCATGATAAATGTTTCTATTCACACTTACTATATTTGTTTAAATTTTGTATGTAAGTAGTACATGGGTGTTGGATAAATCTTATGGGTATTATTTGGATTTCTCTACTTTTGCCCATCTTTTAAAGCATGTATGCAAACATGTAAAACTAGTTTGTTGAAAGATGGGATAAGAGATTTATTATTGAATTGGAGAAGGTTTGATTTTGGGTTGAAACTGTAGAGCAAGGAAATGGAAATGGAAATGGGGGTTGAGGAAAAGGTGAAGTTACCTGGCAGAAAAGAAGCCTGTCAAGTCTCCTCCAGCGGCAGGTGAATTGGGGGCGGGCTTCAAAACTTCCTTCAGAATGTCGAGAGTCCCTTGCCATTTCTCAAAGAAGCTCATATCTTCTCCTTTGCCCACCGCATCCGCAACTCCCAGCACGCAAGAATAGCAAGATGATGATGATGATGAAGAAGAGGATAGAATTGTTGTGGGCATTTGGGCGAGGGTTAGGGGCACAGCGTTCCATTTTATCCGAGGGTTTGCTTTTGCTGTTTTGTGCTTGTTAAACAAATGCTTTCGCACAGGATAGCCTAACCCTATTCTGAGGCTCACGCTCCTGCTCTCCATTTTACCTCTTCTTCATTCACACACTAATCACAAGCCTCAAATAACAGGGCAAGATAAGGCCTGGTTTCAATCTAGAGAGCTTGGACTGCAATTCACTACATATCCACTTACACTGACTTTATATACTATTTAATGTTTATAATATAATGTAAGTGCAATTAGTTTGAAATTATTTTATGAATTTAGTGGAAAAAAAATAGCAGGTGTTAGTGGTATTGTAAATATATATGTAGCAAACAATGTGAAAGCTTCATTTTACACATGAAAATTCATACAATTTGGGTAAATTCATAGGAAAGATGTATACCTTCTGTCTATAAAAGTTGAACAAACTCATAGGAGCGATGTTTACCCATAGACTTCATTTATGAGAGTTGATACAAATTGTCAAATTTGAGAGACAAGATGTATGCTTGTGGACTCCATTTATGAGAGTTGATGAAAATTGGTAAACTTGACAAATGAGATGGATGTCACAACTTGACGAACTTGCCCTAAGAGATGTACGCCTATCACTCTATTCATTGGATATGAATTGAGCTCATTTATACTTTTTTCAAAGAAATTTAAAGGTCATCACTTCCGTGTCTTTATTTGAAGTTGAAATGAACAACCTAAAACTAAAAGGTAATAACATTTAGATGAAGACAAGATTAATTATAAAATTTAAATATATTGTTTAAGTTGGATGGTCGAACTTCTTTTTTATCATTCCTTCCCCTATATGAGACAATGGGCCTAATTGCACCCATTGAAAATTATGCTCATTATCTACCTTCTTGCTGTACTTTAGCATTAGCAATGGATGTTTGAGTTGAACTAGATATGGTAAAATTGATTAGTATTGCTGCAAAAATTCTGATTTATTTTCCATAAAATTCATTTTCTATGTGGTAAAACTAATATATACCTACCAATTTTTTTCGTCTTGCCATCAAAACCTAGAAAGCATTTTTCTTCTTAATATACTAAAGACACATTTATGCTGCAAATTCAAACTTAAAATTTGTAGAAAAAGTCATGTCGCGCTGTTTTAATAGTCATTTTTGCACAACCTACATTTTACCTACAAAAACCAATGGATACTAAAAAGGTTTTCCATTGTTGCAAACAAAATCTAGAAATCTTTTTCTTGTTTGATGTGTAGAGACTATGAATCTAAGGCAAAAATAAAATGCCTCCAAGAAAAATGACTACACGACACAAGTAATGTTGTAAATAATAAGCCCAACACCTTTTTCAAATAACAACAAAATTACTAGACTAGGAAATTGAACTCCAGTCTTGCTCTGATATCATTGATCTAAAATTATTTTGTGAATTTAGAGGACAATTCCTAGAAAGGAGCTGGCGGTATTGTAAAAACACATGGCAAACAATGTGAAAGCTTCATTTTATTCAAAATATGAAAAATCCAAACAATTTGGGCAAACTTGTGAGAGAGATCTATGCCCCTAAATCCATATGATTTGGGCAAACTCGTAGGATAGATGTATACCCCAAGTCCCTACTGTGTGCTAAAATGTTGACACACTTCTATGAATCATTCCATCCAAGGTTGCTCAAGAATGAGGCCTCAAATATCGATCCATAGCTCTCTAGTCATGGAGTGCAAAGGTTTGAAATAGAGGCCCTCAGATTTGACCTAGTTAGTGCCTATGCATGTACACCATGAAACGAGAGATTCCAATGCATGAAAATGAGATCTACTATATATGATAACAATGCATGAAAATAAATTAATCTAAATGATAACAATGCATGATTAATCTATAAAAGGAAATATAAATGCAAGTGTAATCTATGAAAATAAATATGAATCTAATCTACATGAATAGCCATGTATGCAAGAAGAAGAAGACAAGAAGAGAGAAGTTGCAATATCCAAGCTTGAGTGCTCAAATTCTCCAAAATTGCTCTCCAAACCTGTAGCATAACAATACTATAAAAACCTAATAATGAAGATGAGAAGGAGAGGTCTCCTTTTAAAGGAAAGTGAACGATTGAGATTAAGAGGCAAAAAGAAATAATCAATGGTTGAGATTAAGAGGCAAAAACCCACCACTTAGGAAGATGTGAAGAAAAAATGGATTTTTATTTAATTTATTTCCTTTTTCATCAAAAGAAGAACTTTAAGTGGGGATTTTTATTTATTTAATTAAAAAAGGGGTTATCTTTCAATTCAATAAATTAGAATAATTTTATTTAATTAAATGGGGGAAATTGAATTTAATTAAATAAGATAAATTTAATTAAAAGGGAGATTAAATCTTTTAATTAAATAAAAATGATCAAACCTTAGGAAATATTGAAATAATTGAATTAATTACAATTTGATCAAGGAAATTGATTTGAATGAAAATATTGCAAAGCATTGATTCAGGAAATTTATAAAATGATAAAATGATAAATGGGGCCCACAGTCTAAGCGACCATTTTAGGGTGCATACCCCTCTTTGACAAATGTGTGATCATTCTGGGAACACATGTAGTCAAAGAATGTAGTTGAAGTGTGAGTTCATTTTGGGATCACAAAACAACACAGACATCAACACCAGTATATATAAGTAATTGATATCAAAAAAAAGATAAGCAAATTGAAAAAAAGACAAGGTCAACACCGTATATAAGTAATTGACATGTCAAGGTTGATATAATTGATAAAGTTGAATCAAAGATTGAAGTTTGATAGGTACTGCCCCCTCGTGATCGAAATCAAAATGAGATAGAGGAGAAACAACAAATTGATAATTTTGCTCAAATCGAACTAAAGATAAGGTTCTTGATGTAAGATGAAAGATATAAGGATCAAAGAACCAAGGTAGATCAAGCATGAAAGATTATGCCCCAAGGTTGAATTAGAAGAAAAGAAGTGGAGTGAAAGTGAATGGAAGATAGAAGTTTGGAAGAGGTGGAAAGAAATGGAGAGAAGAAAGAGAATTTGCTGTAAGAAAGAGAATGCCCCAAAATCAATCAACTATTTAAGATAGAAAATTTTGATTGAGATCACGAAAGAAGATAAGGAAATGAAGATCAAACATGATCACAATTGATTAAAATTCCACAAGAAAGATGAAGGAAATCCTCTCAAACTCATAATGCAGCCTAAAAATGCAAATTAACATGAAGTCTAACAATGCAAGCTACATGAAAATGAAAAGGTGTACTTGCAATAGAGAAACTGTAACATAGGACTTTGTGTTCATCATTCATAAGAGAATGTAAGAAACTTATTTTCATCATTGGGCCATTATTAACGGGCATCAAAAAATACACAATCATCACTAGTCACAAGTGCAACTATGAAGATATGAATGTGATTTATATCAGAAACATGACACAACCATCACTAGTCATGAGTGCAACTATGAAGATATGTTCATGTGATGTATATCAGATTTGAAATGTGGAAAGATTCTAACATAAGCATCAAAGACATAAAGGTCAAGATAACTGTGATGTTAGCTTACCCAATTTAATATAGAAAAACCATGCTCACATCAAGGCATAGAAGCCATGATGACCAGCAGAACAGTTGTGCAAAACAACGAAGCATAAAGCAGGAAGCAAATAAAAATATGTCCCATGCCCCAAGTCCTCTAGCAATGCATCACAAAGAGACTTATTAGACGAGGACACTCAACGAAAATCAATAACAGTCAGCACACAAAGAAAATATCATGACATAGCTCAAGCATTAAGTGTTGTGTTTAAAAATTTAAGTGTGTTAACTGATACTGAGTTCCGAGGATAAGGATCGAATGCTTGCAAGAAGGTAAGACCACATGACGAAATGGGGTAAGACCAAACTGATAAGTGTTTAAAAACACTCGATGTTAGGGGTTGTATTGAAAAATATAGTTGGGGTGGTGTTGAAAAACACCATTTGTGAGGCGTCCTAAAGACTAACGCATCCAAGAGACCAAAGCTAATACAGTTATGCCCCCTAGACAAAGACAAAGACCAATTCCAGACCAAGGCAACAAGGACAAGGCATGATGGAGAAAGGCTAAGTGTCACGGACACGCGCTAAGAAAAATGGGTGCAAAGGCCTCAAGTAGCGCCTGTTTCCAAGTTTTCACCACTTGAATTTTATTACAATTTTTTTCTTTTTCATTTTTTTCATTTTTTTTCCTTTTTTTAGGACTTTTTATATTTTTTTTTGAATTTTTTCTACCAAGGTGCTGTTTCCAGGTTTTCACCAAGGCACTTTTTCCATTTTTTTGAATGTTTTGATTTTTTTGTATTTTTGAAATATATAATTTTTTTGGAGATACATCAAAGTGCCTATTGCTAGGTTTTCACTAAGATGATCATTTTTTCAGGACATTTTTTTATTTTTAGAATTTTTGACAATATATCATTTTTTTTGAATTTTTTCAGGATTAATAAATATGTACAAAAGGATGCCCCCAGACAGAATGGGCATCATGGATAGAACTTCTTCAAGTGCAAAACATTGATGGGATTAGGGAGTTGTTCTCCCTTTTCTATAGATAGTAAATAAGCACCTGTCCCAAAAGTTGTTGTAATAATGTAAGGTCCAAGCCAATTAGGTTTAAATTTACCCTTTTGATCTCTATGCTGTTGATTCTTAGGATTTTCACGTAGGACAAGATCTCCTACTTGGAACTCTCTAGGGCGAACCTTTTTGTTGAAGGCTTTGGACATACACTTTTGATAGACCCTCATATGGTCAAATGATACTTGACATTTTTCATCTAGAAGTTCTAAGTCTTGCAGTTTCATGGCGCAGTAGTCTTCATTTGTAACTAGACCATGGAGAGAAACTCGAAGTGAAGGAATCTCAACCTCCAAAGGTAACACTGCTTCAGCACCATATGCAAGGGAAAAAGGAGTAGCCCCGGTAGGAATACGAATACTCATTCTATAGGCCCACAAAGCTGGATTTATCTGTAAATGCCAATCTCTACCATTCTTACACATTGTTCTATGCAAAATCTTAAGAATGGTCTTGTTTGATGCCTCTTGACCATTTCCTTGTGGGAAGTAAATGGAGGACCAATGTTGTTTAATCTTGACTTTTTGCAGAGTTGTTTAAGGTCCTTATTTTTAAACTGGCCTCCGTTGTTAGTAATAATCTCAGAAGGCACTCCATATCGACAGATGATATGGTTCAGAATAAATAGAGAAACTGTCTTGCCTAAGGCAACATAAAGTGGGACAGCTTCTACCCATTTAGTAAAGTAATCAGTAGTAGTAATGATAAATTTGTGTCCACTTGATGAGTTGGGATGAATTTGCCCAACAAGGTCAAAGGCCCAGCACTGAAACGACCAATGAGATATAGAAGGAATGAGCTCCCTACCTGGAGCATGTATCAGGTTACCATGTTTCTGACACTTTTCACATGACTTTGCAAAAGCTATTGCATCAAACTGCATCGTGGACCAATAGTACCCCGCCCTAAGCAACCTTCGGGCCATGAAAAGACCATTGGAGTGTCCCCCACAGATGCCCTCATGAATGTCAACTAACGCTTGATCAAATTCTTCCTTTTCTAGGCATCTAAGAAGTGTTCCATTGAGACCCCTCCTATACAAATCACTAGCGATAAGGGAATGGCGAGAGGCGTTTCGGGTAAGGTTTCTACGTTGAGATCGGTTAAAAGTTTCAGGTACAATGCCATCATGAAGGTATGAGTAAATGGCACCATAATAGGATGATTCATGACCAACAAGGGTACAAATAATATGGCTTTCTTGGGAATACAAAATTGGGTGATGTAGCTCTTCCACCAGGAATTCAAATTGTGATTCATGTGTTCCAACTGAAGAAGTGAAGCAAGTGTAGCCATAACATCAGCTGCTTTGTTTTCTGCTCTAGGGATTTGCTGAAATGTGACAAATGTAAAATATCTCTTTAAAGAATCAACCATTTTCTTGTAAGGTACCATCTTCTCATGTTTTGTTTGATATTCATCATT
>MU224522.1:60199-73991 GCA_018584345.1 Thuja plicata
AAAAGAAGCAATACAAGAATCCATCTAAAAAAGAAGATCACCATGTCTCCTCTAATCGACATGGGGGCATAAAGTCAAAAGAGATATCTAAGAAGAAAACTACAAGACAAGTATGGGTTCCAAAATTGATCATTGAAGATATCCTCTCTAAATCATCAAAAAGAAATGAAAAGCCTACAACTATATGGATTCCAAAGTCTCTCTTGAAAGAGTCTCATGTTGAGAAACAACTGAAGTTGACATTCAAGCTTCCAAATGCTTCCACTTCATCTTCTTCCAAAAACATTCTTTCATTCCATGCGCCTAAACTGCAACCTCTGTTATCCATTCACCATATTCCTTCATGTATTCCTTCATTCACATTTCCTCCATCCTCTCGCCACCCTTCAAGGTGTGTATTGACGTTGATCTTTCCTTCCTTTCCATCTACCCTTTCACAATCCTTCCATTCACTATCCTTCTAGCTTCTATCTTTTTTCCTCATTTGTCTATTCCTCCTATCTTCCAACCTCACTCGCTTTGCATAAAAGCTTATCCTCAATTTTTTTCTTTCATCTTCCTTTCCCTATCAGCATCTTTGAGCATATCATTTTGAATCCTTGGCATATCATGGTTTATCCTTTCAAGGAGCATTATCTAAAAAGCTTTCCTTCTTCCAAAAAATTTTAAAAACAAATGTGAAAAAAAGAGAGAGAAAAAGAATTAAAGAGAAATAATTTCATCCTATAGAGAAAACCACTCCCTTGTGGTGCCTTGGATAGGTACCATGATGAAAACCTGGCAATTAGGCATCATGCGTAGTTCTTCTACATATTTCATCAATTTTGTATTCTCTCTTTGATCTTGACAATGTTGATCTATACACGAACATTTTGGCTATCTTGTGAGCTATCTTACGATGATCTTGCTTTCATTCCTTTCATGTTTAGCCTTCATGTCTATCTTCCTCCATTCATTTTTTCCTATCGCTATCCTTTTCCCCTTTGGTCTTGATCTGAAAAAAAAAAGAGTACAACATGGTGCTATGAAGCCTCTAGGCATGTCTACGCCTTTGGACTGCATCCTTTCTTTCTCTTGCATTATACTTTTATGACTTATCCTATGTTGGCCTTTCATTGCTTGTCCAAATGTGCTTTACATGATGTTTCTTTTTCCCTAGCTTGGGTACTCTTGAGGAGTTTGCCTTTGAGGATTTCTCCCCTTCATTCTCCTTAATTCTCATGGTTTCCATCTCTTCCACCAGCTTGCTAATCCCTCCTATCCTCCACCTTGCTAAACATTGGGACTACACAATGTGATCTTGCTTGGGAGTTTGATGCCCATTCTGTCTGGGGGCATCCTTTGTACATACTTATTGATCTTGAAAAAATCTATAAAAAAAAATGATATATTGTCAAAAATTCTAAAAATCAGAAAATGTCCTGAAAAATGATCATCTTAGTGAAAACCTAGCAATAGGTGCTTTGATGTATCTTAAAAAAAAATTATATATTCCAAAAATACAAAAAATCAAAAAAATCAAAAATTCAAATAAAAGTAGAAAAAGTGCCTTGGTGAAAATCTGAAAACAGGTGCCTTGGTAGCAAAAATTCAAAAAAATTATAAAAAGTCCTGAAAAAAAGGAAGAAAAAAATGAAAAAAATGAAAGAGAAAAAATTGTAATAAAATCCAAGTGGTGAAAACCTGGAAACAAGCGCTACTTGTGGCCTTTGCACCCCTATTTCTTAGCACGTGTCTGCGACACTTAGCCTTTCTCCATCATGCCTTGTCCTTGTTGCCTTGGTTTGGAATTGGTCTTTGTCTTTGTCTAAGGGGCATAACTGTGTTAGCTTTGGTCTCTTGGATGCGTTAGTCTTTAGGACGCCTCACAAATGGTGTTTTTCAACACCACCCCAACTGTATTTTTCAATACAACCCTTGACATTGAGTGTTTTTCAACACTTATCAGTTTGGTCTTACCCCATTTTTTCATGTGATCTTACCTACTTGCAAGCATTCAATCCTTATCCTTAGAACTCAGTATTAGCTAACATACTTAAATTTTTAAACACAACACTTAATGCTTGAGCTATGTCATGATCTTTTCTTTGTGTGCTGACTGTTATTGATTCGTTGAGTGTCCTTGTGTAATAAGTCTCTCTGGGATGCATAGCTAGAGGACTTGGGGCATGGAACATGTTTTTATTTGCTTCCTGCTTTATGCTTCACTATTTCTGCACGACTGTTATGCTGGTCATCCTACCCTCTATGCCTTGATGCGAGCGTGGTTTTTCTATATTAAATTGGGTAAGCTAACATCACAGTCATCTTAACCTTTATGTCTTTGATTCTTATGTTAGAATCTTTCCACATTCCAATCCGATATAAATCACATTCATATATTCATAGTTGCACTTGTGACTAGTGATGATTGTGTGATTTTCCGATGTCCGTTAATAATGGCCCAATGATGAAAATAAGTTCCTTAACATTCTCTAATGAATGATGAACACAAATTCCTATGTTACAGTTGCTCTATTGCAAGTACACCTTTGCATTTTCATGTAGCTTTCAATGTTAGACCTCATGTTAGTTTGCATTTTTAGGCTACATTATGAGTTTGAGAGAGTTTCCTTCATCTTTCTTGTGGACTTTTAATCAATTGTGATCATGTTTTGATCTTCATTTCCTTATCTTCTTTCGTGATCTCAATTGAAATGTTGTATCTTAAATAGTTGATTGATTTTGGTGCATTCTCTTTCTTAAGGAAAATTCTCTTTCTTCTCTCCATTTCTTTTCACCTCTTCCAAACTTCTATCTTCCATTTTCTTTCACCCCACTTATTTTCTTCTAATTCAACCTTGAGGCATAATCTTCCATGCTTGATGATCTGCCTTGGTTCTGTGATCCTTATATATTTCATCTTACATCAAGAACCTTATCTTTAGTTTGATTCGATCAAATTTATTAATTTGTTGTTTCTCCTCTATCTCATTTTGATTTCAGTCACGAGGGGGCAGTACCTATCAAAATTCAATCCTTGATCCAGCTTTATCAATCCTATCAAGCACTCCTCTTGGGGCAACCTTTCTTGAGATTCTTATCTTGGACATGTCAATTACCTATTTACAGGGGTGTTGACCTTGTCTTTTTCATGAAACAGCTTATCTTTGTCCTAATGTGTTCCCATAAAGATCACGTGTCTGGGTTGTTTTGTGATCCCAAATCAATCTCACACTTCAACTGCATTCTTTGACTACATGTGTTCCCATAAAGATCACACATTAGTCAAAGAGGGACACATGTATACACCCTAAAATGGTTGCCTAGACTATGGGCCCCCCATTTATCAATTTATCAAATTCCTGAATCAATACTTTGCAACATTTTCAATTCAAATCAATTTCCTTGATCAAATCGTAATTAATTCAATTATTTTAATATTTCCTAAGGTTTGATCATTCCATCAATTATATTATTTAATTAAAAGAAAACAATTCCTTTTTATTAAATAAAATAATCTTATGTAATTAAAATTCCCTTTTAATTAAATTATCTTATCTTATTTAATTAAAATCTCTCTTAATTAAATAATATTATCTCATTTAATTAAAATATCCCTTTTAATTAAATTAAATAATCTTATTTGATTAAAAGAAAATCCCTCTTCTAATTAAATAAAACCCCCACTTAAAACCCTCTTCGTTGAAAAAGGAAATAAATTAAATAAAAAATAAATAAAGTTCCTTTTTTTACACATCTTCCTAAGTGGTGGACTTTTTTTGCCTCTTAATCATAGCCTTTGATTTTGCCTCTTAATCTCTACCATCCATTTATATTTATAAGGAAACCTCTCCTCATTTGAGAATGAAGATTTTAGGCTATTGTTATGTTGCAGGTTTAGAGAGCAATTTTGGAGGAGAATTTGAGCACTTTGGCTTGGATATTGCAACTTCTCTCTTCTTGTCTTCTTCTTCTTGCATCCATGGCTATTCATGTAGATTAGATTCATATTGGATTAAATTCATATTTTCTTCCATAGATTAAGCTTGCATATTTCCTTTCATAGATTAATCTTGCATTGTTATCATTTAGACTAATTTCCTTTTATGCATTGCAATCATATAGAATACTTGTCATTTTCATGCATTTAATCTCTCATTTCATGGTGTACTTGCATAGGCCCAACTAGGTCAATCTGAGGGCCTTCATCACACACCTTTTCACTCTAGGACTAGGGAGCTATGAGTCGATATTTGAGGCCTCATTCTTGAGCAACCTTGGATGGAATGACTCATAAAAGTGTGACACATTTTTAGCACATAATACCAAGTGTCTGAAGAGAGATCCTGTAATGTATGCCTATGTAGAGAATCAGATATAACATTTTATTTTCCCATTATGTACTTAACCTCAAATTCATACTCATATCAAAATTCCATTCATCTGTGCTGCCTCACATTGAGGTTATATTGTGTAAAAATATACTGAAGGCTACGATGATCCGTGTGGACCTCAAAACTATGATCCAATAAAAAGTGCCTCCATTTCACTAAGGCATGAACAACAACCGCTATCTCTAGATCATGTGTGGGGTAATCAATCTCATGATATTTAATTTTCCTCAACTCATAAGAAATAACTCAGCCCTCCTACATCAAGGCTTCCACAATCCCCTCAAAGGATACATTAGTGCATATTACAAATTCTCTTGTGGGATTAGGAACTGCCAAACTTGGAGCACTGTTCAACTTCTCTTTCAAACACAGGAAGGCTACCTCATAGTTATTTTTCCAAATAAAATTCTTCTCCTTCCTCCAAAGAGAAGTGATGGGGTGAGCTATCCTAGAGAAATCTCTAATAAATCATCTATAATATCCTTCCAAGCCCTTGAAAATGTGTACCTTAGAAACATTCACTCCACTATAGCCTATATCTTCATAGAGTCAACTACAATACCATCCTCAGAGATAACATGGCTTAGGTATTTAACATCTTTTTGGAAAAAACTCACACTTCTCTATATTTTCATAGAGTTGATTATCTCGTAAACACTGCAACACCTGTCGTAGATGCTACTCATGCTCCTCAAAGGTCCTGGGATATACCATAATTTCATCCAAGAAAACTATCATAAATTGATACAAATAGGTTCTAAACATCTCATTCATCAAGCTCATGAATACTGATGGAGAATTTTTCAGACCAAATGGTACTATAGTGAACTCGTAATGACAATACCGAGTATAGAATGTTGTGTGGTGAATGTCTGCACCATGGATCCTTAACTGGTGGTATCCAGATTTAAGGTCAATCTTTGAAAATAATCTTTCCCCTTTCATATGATTAAATAGGTCATCTATACAAGGAAAAGGAAACTGAATTTTAATGGTAACCTTATTCAGTTGTCAGTAGGAAATACATGATCTGAGAGAACCATATTTATTCTTAACAAAGATGACAAGAGAACCCCAGGGAGATACACTGGGCCTAATAAATCCATTCTTCAAAAGTTCCTCCAACTATATTTTAAGTTCACTTGGCTCCTTAGTGGTCAAATGATAGGGATCCTTTGAGATAGGTTCTACTACAGGCATCAAGTCTATACAAAAATCAATATCTCATTTAGGAGGCATCCTAGGAATCTCCTTTGAAAATACACCTACAAGCTCTTGTAGTAGAGGGTGATCAAGTGTAACATTTTTACTTTCCCCCTATTCAAGATCATTTATTGAGACTGCAAACATATGACATCCCTGAACCATGCATCACTTGAGTTGCATTGCGGATATCATGCAGAGGGAGATGGGTCATTGCACCCAAAGAATATACATCTTCTCACCAGAATTATCAAAACACTAGATGATCTTTCCTATACAATCTATCAAAGCTCCATGGGTATCATGCTAGTCCATACCAAAAACTACTCCATAAGAACCTAGAGGAATTAATTGAAGGTTCATTGTGGTGGTGAAGGGTCCTAATCCCAGCTTACAACTACAAACATGAGTATGTGCCCAACTTAGCCCTAGAGGATAGTTCTATCTACCACCTAAATCCCTTCCTAACTTTCGCCAGCTCATAGTGCCCAACTAAGGATGGAGAAATAAAAGAATCAGTCCAAAATCATACAAAATAGAGGTAGAGATAGCCCTAACAAACTTGTTGTCTTGATGATTTTTCCCTAATATTCTATTTACCTCTGATCTACTATAGAAAATACCCTATGTAATTTTCTAACATTACTGAATGTGGGTTCTAAGGATTCTGGTCTTTGACTAACCATGGGAATAGTATGTTGAGGGAAATTAATTGTAATATGCCCATGCTACCTACAAGATAATTATCTTGTACCTCTAACAAAAAATTTCACTAAAGGAGGGGGACTTGAGTGCTGAAAAATACCTCTACTCACACTCTGATTAGTACTCTGAGTTGGCTATGTTTTTAGCCTCTATCTAGTAGAAAATTTGTTTTGAGATTGGTTGTAATGAGATCCAACACCAACTTGGTTATTATTCTAAAATTTATTCTTTTGAGGGTGTCAACCACCCTTAAAGAAAGAATGGTGACTCTTGGAGCTTAATGCTCCCTTAAATTGGTCCCCTCTAAACCATGAACCTATAAGAGGTGCCATGTTCACTTGACTGCTAGTATGGCTATGTAGACCAAGGGTCGCATTCCTCTCTACCAAGAGGGCATTAACAACTACTTCCCAAAGAGTCCTAGGTCACAAACCACTACACTCCTTGAAATGCGGTCATTCAACCCCTAATGAAATGTTGAAAAAGCATGAGAACATCATCCTTATACCTTGATTATGGCTTAAGTTCATATAAATTTTGGTCAAACTATTCTACTGACATGGTTAATTGTTTAAGGTTGTGGAACTCTTCTACCTTGATTTGTCTCCATTGATCAGATAAAAAATGAGCCTGAAAGCTCTCTAGAAAGATCTCTAATGATATAGTGTTGATACCAATCTAAAGTTTGTCCTCTTCCATGATCTACCAAGATGAATAAAAGTCTCTCAAGTTTATGATAGTGCATTTTTCCTTAACATTATTTCTATATGGGTGCATAGTAAAACACCTCTCTAGATCAAACAACCATGTTTCTGCCTTGGACCCGCTCTAGTGTCCATGAAAGAAAGGCAGTTTATCTCTAAGGATATTCTTCATGTGATTATCCATTATGACATCCTCTCTCTCTCTCTCTCTCTATCTCTCTCTCTCTCTCTCTCTCTCTCTCTCTCTCTCCCCAAGGTGAGAGTCATGTATCTCATCATGGTTACCCTCATTTTTATAGCATNCATTATGACATCCTCTCTCTCTCTCTCTCTCTCTCTCTCTCTCTCTCTCTCTCTCTCTCTCTCTCTCTCCCCAAGGTGAGAGTCATGTATCTCATCATGGTTACCCTCATTTTTATAGCATCTAGCCTCTGCAAGATCTACTACATAAGTTTCCCCATCTGGGGACCCTCTGAGTCATCACTCTTATTCTCATTATGATCTTCCCTACTATTTTCTCGATACTACTCCTCCTCCTTAGAATCACCCTGAGAACTCTCCTGATGATATCTAGGAAGGTAGTTTTGAGCTCCACACCTACCTCGTCCATAGATTACTGGAGGCATCCTGGAAACAAACAAGGAGAAAATTAAACAAGGAGGTTTCTAAAAATTGCTAAGGGAACAATGCTTACAAGGAAAGGTTTTAGATTTTAGACATCATGTTGTGAAGGGAATAAGGTGAAATACTGATAGCTTTTTATTTAGGAAAATGGGTTTTATGAGGACCCAAAACCATAGAGTTTTACAAATTAAGAGAAATATTCAAAAAATCCCACAATTATAGGAAAGATGAAAAATATAAACAAACAAAAAGGACAGGAGAAGCAAAATAAAAGACAAAAAATATAGCACTAGGAACAAACATAGCTAGCCTAAATACTTTAGGGTGTCAGCAACCTCCACTTCTAGAGTGCACATCTTCTTCAGGTCCTTGATCTCTTTGAGCAAAGATTCCTCTTCTCACTTTATATTGACTCTAGTCCTCCTCGAGGGCCCGAAGTCCCCTTTATTTCCTCTGTCATCATCTTCCAGGTCCACAAACAATGTCCCCTACTAGGATTTTTCTAGCTTCTCCACCATGGAGCTCATAGAAGTAGCATTTTTATTCACAATTTTATGGCTATGCTCTATGATGGTATTCAGTGTTTCCCTAATCTTGAAAATTTAACCCTCCATATACTTCACTTTATTCTTATTATCCCTCTTCACCTTCTCCATGAGCTCCACCATTCTCTCCAAGCACCTATCCATGGACAACTTCTCTTCCTTAGTCCACAAGGCCCCAACAGACTTCTGAGGTTCCCCTTTGTTTTCCATCTCTTCCATCTTGCTAGTAACTTACATGTTCTTAAAGTTGGGGTCCTTTAATTCATGAAACATCCATTTGATAATTCTAAAATTATCACCTCCCCATTTCTAGAAATGGCTAGAATATCATGAGGAAATTCCTCGTCTGACTTAAAGTAGTGATCTTTAAGTTTAATATTGTCAGGGAATCTTGTCCTATTCTTCTAGTCTGTGAGGGGATAAGAGGTAAATGAATCATTAGTAGAATCTTGGGCTTTGGAATTGTCCTCAAGGGTATCCTTATAGTAGGAAACCAACTAATACTTAGGTGGTTCTGACTCCTTGTTTTTACCCTTCTTAGAAATAAGGTTTTCACAAGGGGTGTCCTTCTTACCAAGGGTATTTCTATGAGGGGTTTTCTCAAAAAAAAATTTAGAGGAAGGAGATTCTTCCTCTTTCCATTTAGTATCACAATCCCCTTCATCCTCAGAAAAACCAACATCATTATCATATCCCTCCAAAGCCGAGGTCGAGATGGGGTTAGACAAAGCTGACATATTTTTGAAATGATCATGAATTAAATGGATAAGGCCGACATGAAAAAAAGGTTACTAGGGATCTTTCTATGCTCCTTAATGATATGATTCAATGAACATAATAAGTATAAGGAAAATAAACCCTCACCTTATAATAGAAATGATTAAGAAGGGCAAAGTGGTAGTCATAGACTCTGGTATATCTACCATCCACAGTAATGTATTACATAATAACCTCGAGCACTACCCTACACAAATATTTAACCTTGCGAACACAAAAATAGCTATTCAAAATTTTAACCAGCGCGCCTCTCTCTTCATTAGTTTTGGGGAAACAAGCAACCGCTTCATCAAAAAAATTTCCATCTCAAAATAACGTCACCCCTCTGTAGAAAGCCCAATAATTTCACCTATGAGATTCTAGTCAATCTTAACCTTTCTCCCAGAGAGAAAAATTCCCTCTTCCTTCCAATTTTTAGTGAAATACTCTATGATTTTAGGGTCAGCGCCATGAATTTTCTCGAGGAAAGGGACCATCCACCTTTCTCAATGTACCTCCAAACCTTCTAGTTCTTCTTGTGCTTCTAATAATTCATCATCTCAACCCTCTGCCTGCTTCCCCCCATCATTGTGTACACCTCCTCAAATGCCTTTATTCTACAAAACTCAATGCATATGAAAACTAGAGAAAGCCAGTGGTGAAACACAATCACCCACAATACATACCAGCCCTCATAGAACATAGAGATAAGTAAAACTCCTCCATCAAATCTAATTATGACACTAAACAAATCATAACTCCTCCTCGTCATGATTAAATGCAATAAATTTCCTTTGAGTGACATCATAATCTATTAAGGCTCTGACATCAACACCCAACTCACCATAACCCTACCATGTCCGACAACCCTTTTGAGTGACCCCTTGATTAAAAAAAAATTGGACACCTTATTAGCTTCCCTATAAACATGGGAAATGCTAACATTATCAAATTTTGAAAGACTGTAAATAACTTCTTCGATATGAAATTTAATGGTCCATGAGGGTGGGGACTTTTCTTGAGGGAATTCATTAATATTTTTGGAGTCACCTTCTATCTAGATGTTTTTTAAGTTCATTCTTCTGGCAAGATCAATTACCTAGAAGGCTCCAATGGCTTTGGTTGTGTGACTGGACTGAGAGACCAAGGAGAGCACCACAACCAAAACAAAGTTACCATTATAGTCTATTAAAACTCCCCCGCTCCCAAAAAGCACTGGGTTTCCCTTGACTACCCCATAAAAATTAACTTACATCCAACCCTGTAGAGGGTGAATCCAACAAACTCCTTTATGACTCTTTTTTGGAGGTTTGGATGCCTTAGAAACATCAATGTTGATCTACCGGTTCTTAGCCATCTTGAAGTCATAGTTCAAACAGATAAAATGCTCACTCTTCTCTTTACAAGGGATAAAGTTAATGTTTTACAAAATTATCCTAAGGATCTTCTTATATGCAATGTTCTCTAGAGATTCTTGATCCCTGAAGATTTTTTGTTTCACTCCTTCCACACACCCCAAGAAATATGGGGGAAGGTAAAATACCAAATCCTGTGAATCATTGGGTTTAAAGAGGGGGTATTCCACTAGATGAAAAATCATCAATAGAATCAAGAAAAACCCAAGATAAGTTCCAGAGAGAAACAAATCTTCCCTAGATAGTAGTCACATACTGATAGTGGAGGAAAAAAAGATTAGTAGTTTCCTCATCTTCCTTAAACAAGTAGAATCTATTCAGAATCTGGAAACCTTGCTTATAGATATTGTCAACTGTGAGCACTTTATTATGGAGAATAATTGAAAATAAAATGTTCACCTTAGGAATTATATTCTTGACCCATGCTTTGGCCTAGATAGGAGGGACGAAAGGAGAAAAGGATAGCAAAGAGATAGTACAGGAGACCAAGTAACTACCTGAGTGGTTAGCCAACCAAACAATTTGATCATCTTGTAGATTCATCCTCATATTAATGGCCATCGGGGAGGATTGGATCAGAGAAAGGTCCAATCTAATATGGAAGAGATCCACCCAACCATCACCTCTCCAATAATTCCTGACAAGAGATCCAAAAATAGCCTTGCAGGTATTAGCTTGCCCACTAAAATTATCATAAGAAATTAAGGTCTCCTTCAAAATCTACCTATCTTCCCAAAACATAGCTCTATTCTCTATTTTGATACTCCACCCAATACCCATATCAATAACCTTCATTCCTATGACCATGTCATTCTAGAGATTCAAACCACAGGGAGGATTATCAGAATCCAGAAAAGATTTCAGAGACCTAAAATTGGCTAAATACTTACTCCTTATTATGTTGTTCCTTTCTCCATAAGAAGAGAAATTTCTACAATTTTTTTTCGTAGGGAGAGCCTTGTACATAGTTTTGATCTTCCTAACGCTCATCCCTCCCAAGTTTGTAGGTCTACAAATAGTTTCCCAACCAATGAGCGACATTATTTTTCTATCTTCTACACCCGACCAATTTTTTTGTTGTTGGATTCCTTCAATAGCATCCAAATATTTGGTTGGAATTTTAAAAAGACTTAAAGAATAGATAGGAAAATTCTAAAGAATAAATTTTAGAAGCTAGATTTTACTTTCTAGACTAACAAGAGTGCCTTTCCAACCAGCCAACTTCTTGCTAAACCTTTCAATCAAAGAGTTCCAAAAAGAGTTATGAGGCTTAAGGCCCAGAGGTAAACCAAGATAAATTTAAGGTAAAGACTCCACTCTACATCCAAGAATTCTATAAATTTTGATATGCCTGGGCTTCTAGGTGTTGAATAAAAATAAATAACTTTTCTATCTATTAACCATTCGACCAAAAGCCATTTCATATTCAACCAGATCTTTTTTTTAAGATTCTTGGCTTTGGCCACAATATATTTTCCCATCAGGATAGTATCATCCACAAACTATTGGTGGGAGAAAAAAAAATTAAAGGAAGAAGGTTTCAAACTCATAAGGATGTTAGTATTAGGTAATACTGAGAGGGGGGGTGAATCTGTATTACAACACTTATTAAAAATTTTCAACCAATTAAACATTAACTGTATACTTGCATAAATGAAAAGAACATAAGAAAATAACATAGTACTCATACATATGACCAAGAAAGGACCATACATATGACCTTACATTGATGTTCAGGAGGGACAATGGGTGAGTGGGAGTGTCTGAATTCAAATTTGAATTTGGGTGGGAGTGATCGGGAGGAGGCAAGATCCTTTGAGCGCAGCAAACGGGATGATGGAAAGGACATCGAGATCACAGGATTGGATCCCAATACGGGACAGTCGCCTGAGGACCCAGGAGGGGGTCCCAGATCGGGTGTTGGGTTGGGGCAACTAAGGAAATGGGCATCCCTTTTTGGTATCAAACCAATAGGTAAATCTTCTTTACCTCCGGTGAAGAATGTGTCTATACCGTCTCAAGGAAGCTTTGCTATTGAAATTCCAGACTAGACCATTGATTTTTCAATAGAAAGGATGAAAAATTCGCTGGTTGGTAGATTCTTAGGAGTAAGACCTAACATCGAAGTGTTTAGGGCTTTTGTGTCTCGGAAATGGATTTTGAAAGGTCAAGTAGAGGTGGTAGCGATGGCTAAGGGATGTATGTCATTTTTCTTCTCTTGTGAAGAAGATAGGATGAATATTCTATGCAGCGGGCCATGGTTGATTGGGAAAAATACTCTTATTCTTCAAAAATGGAGTCCGAATCTTGTTTTCGAGGAGGACGCCGCTTGACAGGTCCATGTTTGGATAAAGCTACATAGTCTACCTCTTGAATATTGGCTGGAAGATATATTTGTGGGGATAGCTAGCTCATTTGGGGAACTTTTGTCGATAGATAGTGTGACAGCGGCGAGACGGAGGCTAACCTATGCTCGAATCTGTGTTGGGATAATGCAGGATAAGGATATGCAAGAAAAAATAAGTCTTAAATCTAAGTTGGGTATGTGGGAACAAACTATAGAATATGAAACAATACCATTTGCATGTTTCCATTGCAAAAAGGCGGGTCATTGGGCAAAGAAATGTCCGGAGAAAGTAATCCAGAAAAAAACTCAGAAATGGATTCCAGTAGGGAGAAAAACTAAAGAAGTTAGCAGCAAAGCCAGAGAAGGACAGCGAAAGGAGCAAGAGGAACAGGAAATTAGTGTTAAGATGAAATGTTCGAAGCCTATGATAGGTTCAGAAACTGAAGATCCTGACGAATGGGGAAAGAAAGTTATGAATGAAAAAGAAAATGAAACCCAAATGGAAGAAGGGGAAATAAAAGAAAATGAAGTCCAAATGGAAGAAGGGGAGGTAAAGGAAGATGATTCTAAGGGAGATGAAGTATGGGAAGAACCCGAAGAGGAGCAAAATGATCATCACAAAGAAGGAAATCTTCAGATTGAAACCAAAAGTAAAACTGAGCAGAACGAGGAGAAACAGAAAAAATGTGATCTGGAGCTGAAAAGTAGCCTAGAAAACTTAAAAGTGACCCCTAAGAGGGTAGGAAGAGATCAAGAGATTGCCACACCTAAGAGGGGAAATGTAATAGAGGAAAATCAGATTCCAGTAGGTACAGCTCTACCGAAATGGGGGGACACTAATGAGATCACATAAATCCTTGAAGGAGAGCAAAGTGATAGAGAAAATGAGAAAAATACTAAAGGAGACAAAAAAAAAAGGGAAGAAAGATAAAGAGGCGCAAAACGGAAAGGTCTCAACAAGAAGTAGTAAAAATGGAGATGTTGGAGCTAGAGTTGCATCACCAGGGAGACCATCCAGCCAAAAGGTTAGAATTAAGGAGACCAAAAGGAACATTGCGGACGGTAGCCAGCGGATTCTGGAGGTAGGATCCTTTGTTAAATCATGAAGATTATTTCT
>MU224522.1:78837-96365 GCA_018584345.1 Thuja plicata
AGTGAAGAGGAGGCTAGAGGTTTCGTTACTCCTAAAAATAAGAAAAGGGGTATTCCTAAAAAGAAGAAGAAATCTAGCTCTGAAGGGTCGAAAACTGAGAGTAGTAATGAGGAATGTGAGGTGGACAGCAGAAAGAAAAAAGGAAAAATGAAAACTCAGAAGAAAACCCAGACTAGGGATTCGGAGACTAAGATTGATATTGGGGCTGCTAGTAAAAAGAAGAATTAGAAGAATACCCAAATTGGGGATTTATAAACTGAGACGGACATCGAAGTAACTAAAAAGGAGGGTAAAAAAAGGAAAAGAGTTGAGGGTAAGGGTAACATAATTCGCAGAAACCATAAATCCAGCAGGAAAAGTATTGTTCTTACCTCTGACGAGGAAGACATTATCCCTGATAAGAGGAAGACTAAGGAAAAAGAAAATAGAGATAATGAAAAAGAAGATACTTTTATTAAAACAAGTGAGTTGAAGATTGATACTCAGAAGGGGGAAGATTATTTGGATCAGAATACTGCTGTTGATTCTGGGTTTAATGAAAATCTCGACAATCTGGAAAAAGGGGATTATAATAATAAAGACAACAAAGGTATAATCGAGGGTTTTTCTGGATTGATTAATAACTTGTTTAATGATCAGGTCATTTTGAAAAACCAAATTGATAAAACATAGGCGGATATAAAAATTCTCAACAGAATGGGGATTGGGGAAAAACCTGTGGCAGAATGTATGAAGGAAATGAAAGAAATTGTTGGCAACTCTGAAGCTCAGGCTGAGTATGCTAACAAGGTGGAAACCATGGAGAAACAAATCAAATATAGTAAAGATAGAATGGAAAAGGATAACAGTGAGGAACAAATTAAGATTCTGAAAAATAAAGTGAAAAGATTGGAGGGGTCAGTTAAAAAAATAGGGAAACAATGTCTCATTAGCCTAAAAGCTTACTGTGGTCATGCGCAAATTCTTATGGATAAACTGGACAGGATTAACAAGAATAAAGACAGTAGTATAGTGGAGACTATGGGCCCAGGATCGCGCACCAGAGCCAGTGCAAAGAAAAAGAGTCCTAAGGAGGACAAAGAAATAGAGGAGATTAAAACATCGGTCAACAACATGCAGATCATGGTCCTCGAAGCTGAGGAGCTGGTGAAAGAGATGTAGCTGTTCCTCTTGCTATCCTGGTTGGGTTTTTTGCTGTCCCTGCTGTCTTCTATTGTTTCTTTGGGACTTTTTTTGTTCGGAATGTTGTTTTTCTTTTCTTTTCTTTTATGATGCTCAGGCATAGTTGTTTCTGCTTTATTTTGTTTATATCTCTTTAAACTCCAGGTTGCAGGTCCTTGTAAAACCTGCTGAACTCTTTGTTTTTTGTAAAGGTTCTGGGTCCTTGTAAAACCTATTTTTACTTAATCAAAATATAGTACTCATAACAACATTAATTTTTTTTCGAGGAAACCCTAGCCAAGGGAAAACCCCGGTGGGGATGGTACCCACAAGCATGCAATAAAGTATAGTGTCCCTGTTAGGAGACCTAGCCCTGTTAGGAGATGAATATTACATAGTAAATTTCCTTGGTGAAGGAATTACAACCCTGTTAAAGGTATACATCACCTTGTTAGGGCCCACTGAGCTTACACTCTTACAATGTAATTCTGTTACAAAATGTTCTCAGTAATGAACAAAACAAGCATCTCTAATGCTTAGATAGTTCCTGTTCATAGCTCATCAATGATCTATGTCATCCTCTACTCTGTCATTCACATACATCCTCAAAACATATTATCCATCCAAAATATCTCTCATCAATCATATCATCGCTCAACAAAAATTTCTCCATATATATATCTTATCTCTTAACCAAGTCAGCTCTCTTAACCAAATATTACATAGTTGGATCTCAATACAAAACACATTTAATAAAACAAATATCAAATATAAATTTGGCTCTCTTACATAACCAAATTATAGGTTATCAAAAACCATAATCCAACTCTGATTTCTAGGAGTCCATGTTATACTCTCTGAATCATTGCTTCTGTCCAACTGCTTTGTATCATTGTTATGTTGCTATCTTGTCTGTCTTCAAATCTCTCTAACTTGTTGTAAACATTAAAAAAACAAAATAGATCTTAGGTGGAGGTCACATATACCCCATATTGTCTTCCTCTAAGCTCGCTTTCCCTAATTCATCGATCTCGATCTTTGATACCTCAAATACCTCTGTAACTCTGCTTCTGTACTTAGTCAATTTCAGAGTCATCAAAACTCAACTTCATAGGAATCGATATGTAACCCAGATGTGTTTCCATAAATGAAAACCAAAAATTGAATCACATCATGCAAAATAGATCACTTGCCAACAATCTCCCCCTTTGGCATTGATGGCAACACTTAACAAAAAAATGACTAAGTGTTCCAACAAAACAAAATTTTCTATCCTTCTTTCTCTATTTTGTTTTTCTCTTTTCTTCTCTTATACATTCTCTCCTTCTCCTTGTTCATTTTAAACTTCTATCTTCTCCTATTCATTTTTCTTCTCTTCTCCCCCTTTCACAACAATGACAAAGGTGCATACAAAGTAACAAAATTAGTGCTTGCTCACCAGTTTCAGAACATCTTGAAAGGAATCTACCAAGATCTTCACTTCAATACTCCATGACTTCAGAAATAGTTGACTAAAATGAATTAGTCCATTCAATGCAAATTATGTAGTCTCTGCTTCTTTCAACTCTGTAGGCATAGAGTTAGTCAATGAATCTGCAGTCTTCTCCAAATCTAATAGGTGTGCTTAAATTATGGATAGCTTAGGAGTGATTAAACTCTTCAACAAATTGAATCTAGTCAATAATCTCCCATTCTCATTATCCAGTACATCTATTTTTTCCAAAATTCTTGTTACTTCCTTGTCTAATTTTGTTACAGATTGTGAAGAGGTTTCACAAGTGTCCATCATACTGTTCAAAGTTTCCATGTCCTTGGCAATGATGTCTTCAATGTTCTGAACATGCTTGATAGGATTCATACAGTAACTAAATAGTTTACATCCATGCCCAATGCAACTCTTAGAATTTTCATTTGTAGTTCTCAAAATGCTCAAGTCCCATGAGATGGACTTGCAAACTTCGGATAACTTCTTCTCCGAGTAGTTCTTTTATGCCTTCTCCTCTGCAATCTTTATCAAACTCTCATAATAACCATCAAATTCATCAAGTGTTATCTTCTATTTCTCAATGTTATCTCTGTTCTGGAAAATAATAGGTACTGGAAGAAATTTATTCATAGTATCAATTTCTTTGGTTATTACCTCAGCCTTTTTGTCACCTTTTTGTTCTGATCTCTCCTTGGCTTTAGTAAGTGCAGTAAAAGCCAATTTCACTAGGTCATCCTCATCCATGCAATCAACATCAACATCTCTTGTATTGTCTTTCCTTGCCAAAAATGAAATAGAAGATGTGATTACCTTATTTTTACTTTCATCTTTTTCTTCATGTTCTTTTTTTCCTTCATCATGTTATGCTTCACTCTTTTCTTTCTTATGCTCTTCTTCATCTTTCTGCTATGCTTCCTCAACAATTGTGTTGTCCATACTTTCTGCAAATGGGTCCTTCTCATCATTATAGGTGTCAAGTGTTATAGGTACACGAGAAACATAGAAATCTAGTTGTGTATTAACTTCTCTCTTCTTAGCACTTGCCTCGACTAGTTTCAAACTTTCTCCCATTCCTAAGTTTTTAGGCAAAGTGGTTTTAGGAAGTGGAGTCTCCTCAGGAGTCGTGTTCATCAATATTTTCTCCAAACTTTCTGAGTCTCTTCAGTGATTTCATCATATCTTCTTGCCATGATTTTCAGTAATCTAATCTTAGTTTTCAGTAAAGGTTTCAATTCTTTGAGTATTCTGTCCCTTTCTTGTAATGATACCACAGGTAGCATATTGTCAATTTCTTGATTTCTAATTGTTTCATCCTCAATTTGTGCTAACTATTTCCTTGTCTCCAATATCCCATATAGTTCTTCAAGTATACTTCCCTCAATTTCCAATAGAGTCTTCTTGAAAACAAGTAAATGATTAACCACAATATCTTCAATCTTAAGTTTATCTGTCTCCCCATACCTGTCATAGTATTTGTTTATTGTAACTAGCTTACCCTGCTCTATATCTCTCTTCTCAATCATCTTTAAGTCAGGCTTCCATATGTGTTTCTCAGTTTCAATTTTCTTCTCTTCTCTCACAGTGCTTGGTTCCATAGGTGATGTCTAACTGCTAGATCTGGACATTTACTCTAGGAGTAATATTTTCAGCTTTTGATGTCTATTGTGATGGAGGAGGTAGACTATCTACCATTACTACTTTAGGAGTGGGAAGGGTTGTAGTACTATCACTTGCCAATCTAGAAGATCACTCTTCTATTTTCCTTTTTACTTCTTTCAATTCTTCCTCTATTAGTCCTGCCTTTACACCACATTCATGCACAAGGTTATCCATTTTACTTTTCCTCAAACCTCTTGTCTATTCTTCTCTTAACTTAGCAGATTTCTCCTCATAGGTTCCCCATCTTTCTTCTGATGTATCAATCTCAGATGCAATAACATGTTCAACTTGCATAATAAGTAACTCTGAACTTACCTCATATCCCATAGGATAACACTATTTCTTCCTTGGTGTGACTGCCTCAAAGCATACACAACCAGTTTCAACCATGAAACAGATTGTATCCTTATACTTCTCAACTATGTCATCGTATATCCTTTATGTATTTTTTATCTGCCTTTGAAGGATTTTGATCATGCCAAATAATTCACCATCAACCCATGTCATGTTCTATCTTCTGTAGCTTTGTGTGATCTGAATACTAGTAGGTATCCCTATTTTTCAACAACTAGGGTGCATGCATGGGAATTTGTGTTCAATTTGGATAAACATATGTACCAATAGTGAGCCAAATATGATGGTCTTCAATCTATATTTCTTTACCAGTTTTGCATTCTCCAGAAATTGTTGTGCTAACACTTCACATAGGTTATATTTTACATTTTCTTTCACCATTCTCCATGCCATCATGATAACTCTTGCAGATACCAATTTAGGTCTATTGATGTAGTAGAATTTATAGTGAAGTATCATAGCAATTAGTCTCACATCTTGTTGAAAGAGGTCATTCACAGTCATTTCTCACCAATCCCATTTAGAGTGAGTTAGGGTTTCGACTTGCTTCTTCACATGTTTTTATGCAACATGACTGATTCATGTATTGTCCAATCCAGTAATCTCATGAATCAAATCATTGCAAATCTTCACAGGCTGCCTGCCTATCCAAATGAATTGATCATGTACTCTGATCAATAATATCTTGAACCATTCTTCTTTGACGAATTCATACAAACCCTAAATTTTCATAATACTCAACTGATCAATATGCTTGTACTCATCTCTCATAATTCCTTTATGAATCATATACTCCATTTTAGTACAAATATCATCAGTGCCTAGTATATCATACTTACAATGAGTGTAAGCTCTAATATCTTCTACATGTAAAACTTCGTAGGGTGTTTGAGAAAATACTCCTTTAGGGTCTTCTTCACAAGACTTGAATGAATGTTTCTTGAAATTATATCTAGGTCGATCTACAAAATCATAAATAATAGGTGCATCCATAATTAGATGATGCAAATACCTCTTTCACACTGAATTCTAAGTTTTTGCTTCAATCAATCACGCAAGGCAAATGTAGGATAGACTGAATCTCTTTGCTCTCTGATCTCCTTAGGCCACTCTTTGTCAAATGGTGAAGAAATAGATCTTTATATGGTGCTTTATACAATGTTTAAGTTATAAAAGTTCACTTTACCCAATACTGTCCAGTCGACTGTAGATCTCACGATCAAAATATATGCGTCGGTTTATGTTGTGCTCTTAACTGTATACTCCATGATGTCGGCCATGTTCATACCTAAGCTCGCATGAGATCAATCCACAAGTTACAGGGAGGGATATATTCTGATGTCTTTATCCAATGCTCCCCCTAAGGCCATGATCGGCCAATTAGGTTGAATCTTCTTTACTACCATCAGGCGAAGATCTAGTAGCATCTACTATCTCTCCCTAAACCAATGTCTCACTTGTTTCTTTGATCTTCCATATCTTACCACTATTGTTATCTTCTACTTTCTTAAAACAACTGTCAAAATCATTCTTCAAATGTGAAACACTCTTACCAATATCATTTCCATTCTTCTGTGTATTCATAGGAGGTGGTACTCTTCTGTTGTTTTCTCCATTATACCTACAAAACTTTGTTATATGACCTAGATTATTGCATTTGTAACATATAGGAGGTCTTGTTTCCTTATTTACTTTCATCTTACAGTACTTTTCAATGTATCCAATGTTACTACATTTGTAGCATGTAGGTTTCACTGTAGGTTCTCTTCCAATGTCTTGTCTATATCCAGATTGATTAGGTTTCCTACATTCTTCTTTCTTGTGCCTATATCCATTACAAATAAAACAATAGATAGAAAAGGTCTTAAAAGGGGAATTACATCTACAGTCTCTTTTCATGTGTCCAAACTTGTTACAACCAAAGCATCTACCTCTGAAAGGTCTGATCTTCTCTCTAGGTTCTTCAATAGTATTTTTTTCAGCATCAATCTTTGCATTAGATTTCTCTTCCTGATTCTTTGAGCATTCAACTTCATTGAAGCCAATACTAGTCATATCACCTTTATGTTTTTTTCTGTCTCTTTGTTCATCGATCAAATCACTACTGGTGTGAAGTTTCTCAATGTGTTTCTTAGCCTCACCAAGTTCACCTTTTATGATCTGATTGTATTTCTCTAGTTCTAGATACTTGTTCTTGTAGTTTTTAGCCTCAGTATTCATTTGTTCTAATGCACTATTCAAGGTTTCTCCAGTCTTCTTGTTAGCATCCTTTTGTAACTGAATTTGTTTATTCATAGCTTCATTCTCAAGTTTCAAAGTTTTATTTTATTCTTCAAGTTGCTTCATCTGATCTGAATTGTCTTTGTTTGAATCTTCTTTTATCTGAACCATAAGATCATGTCTCTGACTTCTGGAAAGTTCAAGCTGGTCTTTGAGTTTGTTTATAAACTTCTTAACTCTTCGCATGTTGAATCTCAATTCTCCATTCTCTGCTTTTGCTTTGTCAAGGTCTTCTAGTGCAGCATCAAATTTTTCTTGCAAACTGTCCAAATCCATTTGATCTCCCTTAAGCTGTTAGACTTTCTCTCCAAGGTCCAAAAGCTCTGATACCAATTGTTAGGATTAGGTAATACTGAGAGGGGGGTGAATCAGTATTACAACACTTATTAAAACTTTTCAACCAATTAAAAATTAACCATATACTTGCAAAAATGAAAAGAACATAAGCCAATAACATAGTACTCATAACACCATTAATTTATTGTCGAGGAAACCCTAGCCAAGGGAAAACCCCAGTGGGGATGGTACCCACAAGCATGCACTAAAGTATAGTGTCCCTGTTAGGATACCTAGCCCTGTTAGAAGATAAATATTACATAGTGCATTTCCATGTTAAAGGAATTACAACCCTTTTAAAGGTATACAGCACCCTATTAGTGGCCAAATGAGCTTACAACTCTTACAATGTAATTTTGTTACAAAATTTTCTCAGTAATGAACAAAACAAGCATCTCTAATGCTTAGATAGTTCCTGTTCATAGCTCATCAATGATCTTTTTCATCCTCTTCTCTACCATTTGCATGTCCTCAAAACATATTATCCATCCAAAATATCTCTCATCACAATATCATCGCTCAACAAAAAGTTCTCCATATATATATTATATATATATATGGAGAACTTTTTGTTGAGCGATGATATGATTGATGAGAGATATTTTGGATGGATAATATGTTTTGAGGAAATGCAAATGGTAGAGAAGAGGATGACAGAGATCATTGATGAGCTATGAACAGGAACTATCTAAGCATTAGAGATGCTTGTTAACCAAGTCGGCTCTCTTAACCAAATATTACATAGTCAGCTCTCAATAAAAAATACATTTAATAAAACAAATATCAAATGAAAATTTGGTGCTCTTACATAACCAAAGTATAGTTTATCAAAAACCATAATCCAACTCCAATTTCCAGGAGTTCACGTCATACTCTCTGAATCATCGCTTCTGTCCAACTGCTTTGTATCATTGTTCTGTTGTTGTCTATCTGTCTTCAAATCTCTCTAACTTTCTGTAAACATAAAAAAAAAAAATCAATCTTATTTGGAGGTCACATATACCCCATACTATCTTCCTCTAATCTTACTTTCCCTAATTCATCGATCTCGATCTTCGATACCCAAAATACCTTTGTAACTCTGCTTCTATACTTAGTCAATTTTAGAGCCATCAAAACTCAACTTCATAGGAATCAGTCTGTAACCCAGATGTGTTGCCATAAATGACAACCAAAAATTGAATCAAATCATGCAAAATAGATCACTTTCCAACAAAGGGAACCCAAGTCAACCATATTTTTTTAAGTTCCTCACAAGGCATTCTACAATAATAGTAAATATAATAGTGGATACGGGATCACCTTGCCTTAACCCTCTAGAATTATTTAAAAAGTATGATGGATTACCATTCACAATGATAGATATGGATGCATTGGATATGAGTTTTCCCACCAACTGAATAACTCTTTTACTAAAACCAAATGCTTTCATGATTTTGAGTAAGAAATCCCAATTTCAACATGATCATAAGCCTTCGAAATGCCCAACTTTATAACAAATCCTTCAGTTTTAGATTCCACAAGTGAATGAACATTTTCATGAACAATAATAATTGAGTCAAGGATTTACCTCCCAAGGATGAATCAATTCTAATGAGGATAAATCATTGAGGCCAAAATAGCCAGTAATCTTAACATCAACACCTTAGAGATAATTTTATAAAAGGAGTATAGAGGCTTATAGGTCTGAATGCTTCAAAATCTATAGCACTCAGGCACTTTGGGATAAGGAGTAGAAAAGTAGCATTAATCTCCTTAAGGAGGATCATGGACCCAAAAAAATCCTTCATAGAATTCACAAAATCCTCAGCCATAATCTCCCAGAAACACTGAAAGAAGCACATGAGAAATTTGTCTAGTCTAGGGACTTTATTTCCTTTAAAAGAAAAAGCAACCTTCTTGATTTCTTCCTTGGAAGGAATAGTCGTAAGCATTTTTTTATCTTCATCTGTCACAAGTTTAGGGATGGCCTCTAAAATATTATCTTGCATCACATGATTAACACCCACATTAACAGATAAGAGATTACTGAAAAAAAGGACATCTTGTCTTCTAATATCTTCATCTTTCTCAAAATGGCAGTCATTATGCTCTATGAAGGAAATAATATTCTTCATCCTATGTTTCAGAGTAGTCATGTGAAATATCTGATATTTTTATCTCTAGCAAAAATCCAAAGAGCCCTGGATCTCTACTTCCAAAATTCCTCCTCTTTTGAAATGGCATCATGCATCTTAACAAGAAGATCATTCTCCTTAGTCTTAATATCATCAATGTATCCCTCCAGCTAAATTTTACCTTGTAACTCCTTGAGTTCCAACGATAACTTAGCCTTAATACCTAAAATATTACCAAAAGACTCTTTTTCCATCTTTTAACCTTACTTTTCACTTTCCTCAGTTTCTTTGCCACTCTGAACATATCTGTCCTAGTGACATAGATATTATTAAAAATAACTGAGAGGGGGGGTGAATCAATGGCCTCAAAATATTCCAATAAATCAACCCAAAAAAAACTTAATACCACAATATTAAGCCTATATTTATCTTTAGTACTACAAGATGAATGACTTCAAATAAACTTATCAAATAACTACTACTCAGAGTTCACTGTTAAACCTTATTCTTAATGTTTACCGATTAGTAGTCTTTCATTTACCGAAAAATAGTAAATTGCTTAGTGTATACCGATCAATCCAGATTATTTATGTGTAATGCAAAACACTAAAGTAATGACTAATAAATACATTGACACATGGATTTTTAACGTGGAAACCCTGTTAAGGGAAAAATCACTTGGGACCGGTAACCCAAAATTTTCACTCTTCTGAAGTGAGCTCAGTGAAGAGCCAACCATGTTAAAGGTTACAAACACATTGTTAGGGGTGACCTTGTTAGAGGATTTAAATAGAATATTTTGTCACTTGATATCAAGCATCTCTATGCCACCTTCTATAACTAAACCCAATGTAGTTTTTCAAATGGTATATGGCATCTCATGCTATCTTCATGATCAAACTTTTTGATACTCCTTGGGATCTATCTCAATATAGAAAGGATTGTTAAGTCCTTCTCGGTTAAGAGACTTTCTGAATAAATGGTTAAACTGAAACAATAAATGACGTGTTCACACATACAACTTAGACTTACATATTTTTAGATCAATTGTAAGCTAATTATACCTTTCTGATCAATGTATCTTTTCAATACCTTTGCTCCACTTCTTTCTGATCGATGATGTTGTGCTTCTCTATTGCTCGGTGTCCGCAAAAATCTTTAGCTCTTTCCTCAGCTTGATTGATCAAGACTGTATGAAGTTGTTCTTCATCAGTTTCTCTTCAGCAACCTCTTTCTCTATTCACTCCCCTAATTCATAATGAATTAGATTGTCTCTTTATAGACATCATATCACCGTTTCTCACTTCTTGATTTTGTTTTTCTTAGTGTGATCTGCAATCTTATCCAATCTTGCTTTAAAGATTCACTTAAGTTTTATCCCATAGATTTCTCCTTGACAACTGGATAAAACAACTTTAAATCTTTTACTTATCTCTAGCTTTAACTTGTCAATGAAAACAAAGTTAACAACCAGTTAAGTTTGTCTTTAGCTCTACCAGCTAAGTATTTTATCATTTCTAAACTTTAGTTAATTTTGGTGTTTTAATTCTTTGATAGCTTTGGTCAACACTTCAGTTCTCCTCAGGCTTCTTCGTTGGGGTTTTCTGTCCATCGGTTAACACTGTAATTCTGGCTGTCGATAATGCTTGTGATTCTGCTCATCTGTAATGCTTGTCAGATTTCTTGCTCGGGCATCACTGTGAATTTTCTCTCGGGTTTCTCTGTCTGTCGAGTTCCACTAACCGTCAGTGTTTGTAGTCACTTAGTGAATGCTTTTATTTTCTGCATTACTGAAAGAATAATCTTTATCTCTCTAATTTTTCTGAAGTCTTTTGACACTTTGTATATAATCGATCAGATTATATCAAGTTGACATCAATGACAATACAATCCATTAACTAATTTAATGTCTTGTATTTTCTTTCTGCATTTCTGTGATCAACTTAACATCTTCAAACATTCAATTATTTATATGTCATCAAGATATATCCAACCATATTCTAGCTTCCTTAAAGAGTTGAGGGTGAGAAATCCACATACACTCAAATCCACATATATGCAACAAAACTAATAGGAAAATGGTCATAGCTCACTCTAGAAATTTATTTTAAAGGAAAATAATAATCTAATAACCAATGATTTGAAATAAGAGTTTTGTCCAATCTTAGTTGAATCAATTCCTTACCAAATCTTTCGTTTGACCAGTTGTAGGAGGCTCCTTACAAATCTAGATCAATCAATTCCTAATTATTAATCAAGTCAAGAAGATCCATTCTGCTTTCCAAATTCACCCATAAGCCTCTAAACTTCTCACTATCCTAGAGAGGGGTATTTCAGTCTCCCATTACCACCCATTTTTCATTTATCGCCCTTCTTTGTTGTAAGATCTTTCCAAAAACTCTTTCTGGCACCTTTTCCATTAAGGGCATAGATGTTGGATTTAATCCAGCTAAAGTTGTCTCTGATACTGATGAATCTAATAGCTATATGATTTGAACTCTCAAACAACGACTCACCTATAATGATGTTCATATTCCAAAAGGTAAAAATTCCCCTAGAGGAACCTTCAGAACTATTTCCATGCACCCCATGAATCTTAAACATTTTGATCTTCTCCACTCTCTCTTTGGGCATTTTGGAATCTTAAACAAGTAAATTATCCGATTTATGATCTATGATAAAGTTGTGGAACACATCCTTCTTATGGAGCTATTCAACCCCCTAATATGTAAATAGGATGTTGGAGAATGAAAATTGTGGGAATGGTAATTTGAATACCATCCACAATATCCTGAAAGATTACATGCTCCCTATACCATTTCGTAGATCTTCTTCCTTGAATTCCCTTTGTAGTCCCACAATCTACCTTCAATCTAGTTCTTGCAGACGGTTTAATCTACAGTTTATTTTTCTTCCTCTCCTTCCTGGAGATGGATTTATCATCTTCTCATATGGAATCATCTTGGCTATAGACCTTGTTTCCTAGTTCCCAATCTGATAGCCCCTTTTGAGATAGTGGAAGGGTATCCATCAATCTATTATTATCATGGGCCTCCTTCTCCCTAAGATCCTCTAGAATTGGACTATCATCCCCATAAGTATCCTTGACAATATCCTGAGAATTCCTTGAGTCATCACTTCAATTCATCTGATTCACCATACTTTGTTCTTCTCGGTAATGCTCTTTCCTTTGTTTTCTCAGTAAAGCCAGTAGAAAAATGTGTGGTTTTGTCTTTAACTAGTTTGATTAGTCATGCATAAAATTTGCATGTGTGCTTTAGTTGTATACACGATTCAAAATTAATCTCTTATATCTTATATAGACATCATGTCTCATTTAATTTTCATCCTTCAGATTTTTCCACTTAATCTCCATCGTTAATTTTCCCGTTTAAACCTTCCTCGGTAGTTGTGTTAAAAACACGTTTCAATCTTTGTCATACGATCTTCATTGAATTTTCATATTTGTTTGATCAAAATAAAAAACTTTATCTTTTACCTCGAAATCATCAATTGCCAACTCAACATTCTAGTCGGCAATAATTTGAATTATTTGCTCGGTCAATACTGTGTTGTTTCGGTGATCCCTTGCTCGGTTATCACTATGCTCGATATACACTATGTTTTACTCGGTGTTCACTGTCTCTCGGTGTATATAGAACTCATCATTTTCCGACCACATAAAATTTATTTGTTTCACATCTTCAATACATAACAAATGTTTTCCACCATAATAATACTCAAATAAGTTGACATCAATGACAATACATTAACTGATAATGTTTATCATCACATCTGCAACTTGGTTGAATATCAACAAATGACTGCAAACATACAATCAATTGTAGTTCATCAACATGTACACATGTTCTTATTTACTATTCAATTTAGATCCACTCTAAGAAATATATACAAACTTCTGTTTAATTTATATTTATAGACCTCAAATTTAAAAGATATTTTGTAGGACATGTTTTTGCAGTAATAGAAGAGCCTGGAAATGTGGAATGTGTTAGTTACTATTTATTACGTTGCACCAAGGAGAGGATGAAGCTAACAAAGAATGAAAAAAGTGATCAAATTATGTTTCCAATAGGTTAGTAGTGTACATGTTTGCATTTAATTTATTACAATTAAGGTTTAACTTGTGATGGAATTACGTGCATGTTTATGGTTAATTTCACATCTAGATATATGTCATTGAACTTGTTTGTGCAAGTTCAGTTGTTGTGCAAGGAACATATTTGAAGAAAACCAAAATATTAAAACATGGGATTAATTTTATTGATTATCAACCTAACAACAAGTTTTATCAATATAGCCATCTTGTAATTGCCACTGTCCTATCTCTTCATCCAGTGACAGGACGTGGGGTTCGTAAGTGGAGACTTGATATTGATGACCATGAGAGAATATTAAATGATATCCAAGAGTGAGTCGAATCACTTGATGTGGACTAAAACATGCATGAAATATGATCTGTACTAAATTTGTCACAGGCGAGACCAGAGGTTTTCTTAGCTCCATTCTTTCCTACCAGTGCCCGTAGTGAATGGAGCAATTTTTTAAAATTTATAATATCTCAAAAATGTCTTTAGGATGTGTATCATGCATGTTGCAATACTTAAGTTTTATCTAGTTGATTAATTATAGGTCATGTGGATACTTATTTAGTTGGAATATGAATGTGTAGATCATGCATGTTGCAATTACTTAATTCTACGATAATTTAATTTTATCTAGAACTTTTCATTAATTTTATGTTCCATAAATACTTAAATTAGGATCATTCATACAATAAACTAAAAAAATTAACTTGGATAGATTGAAAACATGTACAAACATATAAATTAAACATGTACAAAGAATTAACTTGGATTGATCACACACACACACACACACACACACAGAGATATAACACATACATCAAACATGTATAAGCATGAACTACAACATCAAATCATAGGTCAAGTACATTTAATCATCAAATGTCTAGGTCACTTGTTAAAGTATAATAGAATGTCTCAAACATCAATCAGTAGATCACATACACATATAACACATACTTACATGTTAAGATCAATGAATCATAGATTGAAAGTACATGTAAACATGATACATACACGTGTATAGAGTGAAAGTATATAACACATGTACATGAAACATCAATCATAGATTAAGTATGTAAAGATAAATCATAGATCAAATATGTAAACATAAAACATAGAGATCAAGTACTATAAGCATGAAACATGTGTCAATCATGTCAAACATATATCAAAGTGTACAATACATATGTCAATCGACTCTAGAGTTTATAAATGAAATATACCATAAAAAATATGTATGTATGTGATATATCTAGATCAAATATGAAAGTGCCTAGGACTCATCATGATGAGTCCTCACTAAGCAGTCAGGCCCAGAGTGACTAACATGTTGTGAAGGATGTGCAGATCCCTACAGAGAAAGAGATATAAATTAATATATAAATGTACACATCTTTTTAAGTTCGATAAAATATTACAAGAAAACATGTTATAAAGTGTGGAAACACATGTACTACATGTAAACAAATCAATAAATAAAAAACTGACCTGTCCACTACTGATGTCATCGTCGAGTGAGTCCCGACAACGTACATGATTAGTGCTCAAAGTAGGAGTAACAAGAGGCATATCCTGGTAGAGAAAAAAGTAAATTTACATGCTAAATGAAATATTGCAAATTTAAATAACTTAAATTGTAACATTAAATATATAATCTGAAAATTTATACGTGTGTAGATGGTGGAAACTAATAGCACTCAGACTCTGTAGCCTTGATCCTATCAAACAATACATCAAGATTTTGTTGCATTTGGTCCAAGCTCAACTCTACATCTGCAACATGCATAGACTGCACACATCTCTCTAATGATGAATGCAAGAGACTAGCCAAATGAGATGGCATGGAATTTGTATCATCATGTGTTAGAAAATCTAGGTAACCTGTAGTGGCCATGTTGAAGTCAATATCCTCAAGGCCAACATCAAAGAACTGGTGCCCTGCACTGACTAAAGGGCATGTACGTTGTGCCTCTCCCTCTGCAACAATAGAGTGTTCATTAGGTGGATCCTCACGAGAACTACCACTATGGACACAGTCTAGGTGAGAAGGATGTGGTTGAGCCTATCTGACATTACTCACACGAGCTCTAACATTCGATATGGGGATATCATGCTCTGCTGCTATAAATGCATATGCATCCAACAGATCCTTAGCCAAACTACACAATGTGACCCATGCCATCTCTATTGTAAGTCCCTCTAGGCTGGAAAGTGAAGGGATGACCGCTGCAGTATACATGTCATATGCAGTCCCACTAGAGGATGCTCCACCTGATGATCTAGAGTGTCATTGAGACATCAAGTACTAACCAACTCAATCACTGGATATGGATGCAGCAGCTGCTGCAATGTCCCCCACACTATCAATCACACCTCAAAGATAGGTGCAACGAATAACATCATCTGCAATAGGGCCCAATGAAGGAGCTATAGTAGGTGCCCTCTGACCAACAATGGATCTTTATACTGGCCTCTAGCGATCAGCTCGACAAAAAGCATCTGTATCAACAAGTCTGACACACCCCTATCCTAGATGTGCTGGAAAATCAACGTAATTAATAGCCCTCCCTAAATGAACCTCAGCAAAAATATGTTGTGCAAAGTACAATGGGATCTGGCCATTAATTGGATAACGACCATGAGTCGCTAGAAACCGTGGGTATATCAATGCTGATATAGCAGGATCCTGACACTTGGTAACCTGATATCCCTTAACATGCTATAAGTCTGTATAAGATGGAAAAATTCCATTTTTAGGGTTGCTTTAGGCACTAAAGCCTGTACCTCCTTAAGAGAAAGACCATAGCCAACATCTTGTCTCTTCCTCTCAAGTATGGCCTTTATGACATCTGGGGTGTAGGGAGTGGTACCATGTATGTCATCTCTAATACTAATCAAGCTAGTAAGTATGGATTGACATGTGCTCTTATAGACAGTAGTGCTAGTCAGATTATTTATAGAATAGATTGCAACAGTCCGATTTCTTTATTAGTGTGTGCAAATAGTTCCTCAGGGGGAATCGGTGCATTTTCCATGTGTGATGTGTAATAATATGTCTGATAGATCTATATATATGTATACTTGAAAGATTTTATTTACTGTCAAATGAAGTCTATGTATATATGTTTTCCTAATTTAGTTGAAAATAAAATGAAAGTACATATTTCGCTACATTATTTC
Source organism: Thuja plicata (assembly GCA_018584345.1). Classification (NCBI taxonomy): domain Eukaryota; kingdom Viridiplantae; phylum Streptophyta; class Pinopsida; order Cupressales; family Cupressaceae; genus Thuja; species Thuja plicata. The sequence goes on from MU224522.1 coordinate 95,520, forward strand.
ATTGTAAAATCATATACACATGCATACACATGTGTATACACATGCATATACATGTACATACACACACATACATATGCATATACATGTAAATACATACATGTAATATACATGTATATATACACATGCATACACACATGTATATACATATGCATATTCATGTATATATGTATATATATACATGTATGCATATACATACATATATGCATGCATATATACATGTATATACACATTCATACACATACATATACATGTATATACACATGGGCATATATATATATATATAAACATGCATATACATGTGTATATACACATGCATATATACACATATATATACATATGCCATGTATATATACACATGTATATATACATACACATGCATATACATGTAATATGCATATATATACATGTTTATACACATGCATACACATGTATATACATAGATATACTATATGTATATACACATGCATATATATATATACACACACACACACATATATGTATATATACATGCATATACATACATATATATATATACATGTGTATATACATGTATATACACATGCATATACATGTATATACATATACATACTATGCATATACACATGTATATACACATGCATACACATGTCTATACACATGCATATACATGTATACACATGCATACAAATGCATATGCATATACATGTATATATGTGCTATATACATGTTATATACACATGAATATATATGTACATACAATGTATATATACATATATACATGTATATATACATATATACATGTATATATATACATATACATGCATATATATACACATATACATGCATATATACACATATATTGTATAT
>MU224522.1:110870-121580 GCA_018584345.1 Thuja plicata
AAAAAACTTATTCATCGAAAAATTCTATATGATTTATTATAATAATTTTTATAAAATTGTCAATATGATATTTTAATTTACTTATAAACCCTCAAAACTTGTTATAAACAATATAGTATTTTATTTAATAATAAAAATATATGTTATTTTATAATATGATTGATAAAATATGATGACATTATTTTTCCATTAGTATGCAAAGAACACTTTCGGTAAGCAAAAATGCAGATAACATAGATCACCGAAAACTGCTAAGTACAAAGAAAACTGACGACACAATTTTGTGTGTAAACCGAAATTGCAAAGTGGAAAGGATAAAGAGGAACCCAAAAGTGGAACCCGACAAGCAGGTCATAGTGCAAACCGAGAGAACAGTCAAAGAGGAAGCCGAAAGACAGTTCAAGCAGGAACACCGAGAAACAATCTAATCGACTTCAGAGCATAACCGACCTACAGAAACTGAAAGTCAGTTGCAGCCCGCAAAATGTGGATCTGACTTCCACATCAGATAAAACAGTCATGTTCTATTTAAAGAGTCTTGATTTGTTTTTAAAACCATTTCTTTAGGGACAAGAAACATGAATGTAAGTTCTTTAATCAGTCTAACTGATTTAAAACACATAGACTATGAGATCAAGGTAAAGTTGTAAACTTGTGATCTTAGAGTTAATATTGTTTTACATGAAACTTGATTAGGTCAATCTATCTTATAAATAGAAGTTGTAACCATTCATTATTAATGATGTGAGAATGGATGAGAGGAAGAATGAAGCATACAAGCACATCTATGGATCAGTTTGACAGTTTCAAGAAGCAAAAGGTGAATTTGGTTAGCAAGAACCAAGAATAGAGACTACCGAGCATTACAGGTATTATTCAATCACATTAGGTGATATACTTTTACATGTAATCTTAAATGGATCTATAATCAGCAATAGGAGATTGCATACACCAGGTCAAATTGTAATTTGTTTACATTCTAACAAGTGAAGCAAAGTGTAAAAATCCTTTCAAAGAAGGTGGATTTAACAATCCAACTATAAATCTCTTAACCGAGTGCACACTCAATAGTGTTGCTAAAGATCTAACTGAATAGACTTTAATAGGTTTCCATAGATACTCTTAACTAGGTAGATCATCAGAAGTGATCAAATTGTGAGCCTTAATCGGCCCCTTCCAATCTGTAGATAGTGAAGAATTTGTGGGTGTCATCCCCACCGCAATTTTTACTTCCTAACAAGAGTTTTCTGCGATATCATATCTTGTGTTATGTGTCAATTACTTTCATGAATGTTTCTATGAATGTTCACATGTATGGTTAAGTTTAATGAGTTGATATATCTTACATCAAGATAGTATAGAACAGATGGTTGGATAAACATTTGATAACTTAAATGATAAAGGTTAAAAGATACAAAAATTTTAGAGGTATTGATTCACCCCTCCCCTCTTAGTACACACTTCCCATTAATTCCAACAATTTGTATCAGAGCTAACTCTCTTATCTGAAAATCTTAAAGGCTTAAGAGAAAATATCATACAATGGAGAAGTACAGACTTGACAAAAGTATTGAGAATAAGAAGCTATAAATTTAGATCTTCTATGAGCAGTATAAAGAAGCTAGAATCAATATGAGACAGATGTTAGATGAAAGAAATATTATGAAAACTTGTTGTAATGAAACAAATTATCATGAGGAAGAGATACCATATTTCTTTGAGTCTTCAGGATCAACTACGAGAAAAGCATCAGACGCATAAGAAGAAAGCATCACAAGCCTAAATGAAATCAATCAACATCTGGCTAGATAAGTGAAATCTCTGCAAATCGGTCAAGAGACACAGATGGTAAGAATGATTGATGTCATGAACAATGCTAGACAAGTTGAACAAGAAAGAACACTAGCTATTGATGATGGAAGAAAGATTACAGAAAAGATACAAGAGAAAGAGTCTGAAATACAGAGACTTACAGAGCATCACTGTGAGATTACAAATCAGATTATTCTTATGAGTCAAGAGGCAAACAGAATGAATGTTGAAATCATTGAAAGAATAGAAGCTATCATTGAGCTAAGGGAAGAGAATGAAAATTTGAAACATGAAATAAGAATTCAGCAGCAGCATAATAATGAAATTATCAAGAAAGTTGAAGAAAGTAATAAAAGAATGGATGATTTTCTTGATGGACAACGAAGAATCAACAACAACACCGGTCTAGGCTTTACCGAGAATGGAGAATCACCCAATCAAGTTGATCCAAAGAATGTCTATGCAAATCCAAGAACAAGAAATTTGACATGAAATCACTGTGGAAAGAAAGGCCACACATCAAATGTATGCAAATGCAAAATGAAAGGTATTCGTAAATCCACATCTTCATTCATAGGATTTTGTTATAAATGTAACAAGAAAGGACATAAAGCATATGAATGTAAGTCTGATATGAAAAAACCAAAGAAGGAAACCTACATGGACAAATATTGTCCTACTTGCAAAATGAATGGGCACACTACTCTTGAATGTTGGAAGAAGAAAAAACAAGCATGGAAGCCAAAAGGTCAAGAAACTACCTATCAACCGAAAAGAGTCGGTAACCAGTATGTATGGGATTACAACACATGGAAAAATTATACATGTGGAATATTTGGTCACATTGCTGCAAACTGTATGAGACAGTGGACAAGAAAGTCTAGAGATTGGACTAACCTTGGAATGGCATTCTTACACTGTCATAAAGTTGGTCATCTCAAGAAAGACTATAGAGACCGAATGACAGAGACCAACACATATCCCAATGGAAACATCATTTAAGACATCTAGAGGATGAGAGACAAAATATGGATAAAATCTTCAAACAATGATGAAGCTAGACTGAGCAATGCAAATGGTGACAACCCATCCAATGGATCTGGTGACATCACCACCCCCACCTAAGCAGAACAAGTAAGTATGGAACTGCATTACACTATGTATTATTTTACATCAATTACAAAATATGTTGATGAAATGAAAAATTAGCATAAGTAAAGATGCATCATGATATTACTTGTTAAAATCTATGATAACTATTCTATCGGGCAATACATACCGAAATCCATCGGTATATGCTCAAAGCTAAAGTTGCCTAGTGTAAACCGAGACTCATCGGTAATCAAGCAAGTTGAATGAGTTGTGTTTGCAAAACACCGAAACCCGTTGGTAAAAGAAAGAGGTGAGATAACCGCCCCAAAATATCGCGTTGTCACCGAAAAGAGTAGTTAATGTTTTAACCGATGAACTCTGTCTTCACACACCAAGGAGTGGTTGAGCATTAATGAATCTCTTTTAGGGAAAATGTCTATAAAAGGGTGATGGAAGGGTTTCATTGTTCACCATGAACAGAGCAGAGTGACGAGAGCAAAATGTGTGCAAACAACAACAGCATCATAGAGCAACTTCAACTTGACCCAGAGCACTCCAACAGATCAATGACCACTACAGGTGTAAACAGTAAGTTTCTACGACAATCGAGAACTCTAATTTACGCATTTTTTAGAAAGCCCTAAATATATGAAACAATGGCCATGACCTCAAGAACCACCAAAATAAAGAACATTAAGGAGGATAAGGTTAAACTTATCAAGAATTCTACCTGTGAGGAACCTCGCTACAAGATTTTCCCTGAGGTTGCATCACAACCCGACAATGCTAGAGCATTCTCACAAATACCAGCTAGGGTTTTGCTCATTGAAGATGTGCGAGCATACATCCACTACAAGATTGCAGAAATTGGTGATTTAGAGGTGGAAAAAGCTTACAAGAAGATATGCAATGAGGATAAATCCATAAAAGATGAACACAAACACATACAGGTGAAAGGGCTCACTAATTCCCTATTGTTCCCGAAGGTATTCAAAACCGGGTGGATTTGGTTAGTACTGAGCCAAATGCACAATCACAAGCTATGGCTAGATGAGCCTAAAATGATAACCCGAGATGTTATCCATGCAGTCACCGATTACCCTATAACCGAGAAGGTAAAGGCATTGAAACACCCATCCAAGGATGAAATTGAGAAGAACACAGGAGCCAAGTGTGATGGAAGAGGATTAAAGGCATCCACTATAACCGATGATGAACTAAAATTTTGATCATGTGTTCTAGGTTATAAATTATTCCAAGCTAGCAGGATGAACAACATAGCATCTGGAGCAGTGGATACTGCCTATAAGATTGTAAAGAAAGATACTCAGTTGGATCTATCGGAACTTATACTTAACCAATTAGAAGAAAACTTGAGGACAATAAGAAATTCTAAGACAAATACATGTAAGTTTGGCTCACTTATCATGTGCATTTTCTTTTACTTTCAGGAATCATTTCCATCAGTAGGAAATGTAAAATGGGATACCACAAAACCGGTCACCATGCAGACCAATGAATACATAACATCACTGGGAGACAAGTTTGAAACATTCATGGATGAGTACATTACAGGATTCCAGGACCGAATGCAGAAAAGAGTTAGGATCCCCGAGCAGCTTATTGAGAAATTCAAGAATGATATATGTTTTATGGTTGATACCAACCACACATACATCAAACCTACTGTACCAAGGACAACATGGTTACAACCTTTGGAATATGATATAAATATTGATCAAGCATCCAATGAAATCGATGCATTGATAAATGAACCATTAGACAAGAAACAACCAAAGTTCAGAACTTATTAAGAGGCAAAAGAAAGAATCAAAACCGGATTGGTTGTAAAACAAATTGACAGGAAGAAAGAAAAAATGGTTAAGAATTTAAAGAAAAGACTATCAGTTATTGAAGAGGAAACTAAACAAAAGGAAGAAACCGAAGGGACAGTCACCCGTCGGTGAGGCTAAGCAGGTAAGTGACTCTGAGTCTACAAAGTCAGATACTCCACTACCAACACCAACAAAGAATCCAAGAACCACAGTTGCTTCACGAACAAGAAGCCAAACAGTGAAGGACTCAAGTCCTTCACCCTTGAAGAAAGGACAGGTAAGAACCTACAAGAGGAAACCGGCCACACAGAAAAGAGGGCCAACAAAGAGAAGGAAGCTCATTAGTGATAACATGTAACTGATTGAATGTTTGAAGATGTTAAGTTGATGATCATACAAGGAATTAAATTAGTTAATGTATTGTATTGTCATTGATGTCAACTTAATGTAATCTATATGGTCATGGAAATACCACCAAAGACTTCAAAGAACCGATGAATCAAAGGCTATGCTATCATTAATGCATACAAATCAAGTATTCACTAAGTGACTATATACACCGATGGAGTGGACACCGACGGTCAGAGTAAAAGAACAAAGTCACACTGTTACCCGACGAGAAAATGCACAACATTATCGATGAGAAAAGTTACAGTGTTGCCTGACGAGCAAAGCACAGAGCAAACCGACGGAAATAAATACAGTGTTGTCCGACGGGGAAAGCAAAGGACGGAGATCCCGATGACAACTCAAGTCACATCGACAGAACAGTCAGTTATCATCGATGACTAATTAAAGTGTTGGCCGACAGAACAGAGAGTTCAGAAAATGACAAAATGCTTAGCTATCAAGAAGCTAAAGATAGAGTCAACGGATGCTTATCATTGTTTTAATCATCCAGATAAAGTCGGAGATAAGTAATTGATTTAAAGTTGATTTGTCTAGTTGGCAAGAAGATCTCTTTGAGATAAATCATGAGTTTGCTTTAAATCTATTGGCGAGAATTGTGGAACACGCCAAGAATCAAGAAAGCCAAGAAAAGGGGAAATCATGTCTATATAGAGACAAACCCAATTCATTACGAATGGGGAAAATTAGGTGAAAAGAAAAAGTGAAGAGGAAAGATGCTAAAGAAAATCTGAAGGAGAAGAAAGTCTTCATTCAGTCTTGATCAACAAGCTAAAGGAAGAGCTAGATTCTACAAACACCGGCGAATAGTGAGACAAGCATCACAGAGCAGAACAAGTGTGGAGCAAAGGTATATATTTGATTATATTGATCAGTGAAGTAATGGACCTACAATAGATCTGAAAATCTACAATTGAGTTGTATGTATGAACAGATCATTAGTGTTTCATTTTAACCATTGAACCATATAAGTCTCTTAACCGAGCAGGACATAAAAGTCTTTTTCAATTGCGATACATCCCAAGGAGTATCAAAAAGTTTGATCACAAAAGTAGCATTGGATATGCCCGATACCTATTGACAGGCCAAGTGAGTGTTTGATCAAGGATGGTAGCATTAGATGCTAGGTACTAGTTGAAAAACTATTTCTAAATCCTCTAACAAGGTCACACCTAACAGTGTGTTTGTAACCTTTAACAGGGTTGGTTCTTAATAGGGCTCACTTCAGAAGAGTGAAAATGTGGGGTACCGGTCCCAATGGTTTTTCCCTTAACAAGGTTTTCACGTTAAAAATCTGTGTTATGTGTGTATGATTTATTACTTTCTGTTTTACATTTCACATATGCATTTCTGGATTGATCGGTATACTCTGCATATTTACTGTGTTTCGGTAAATAGGTGACTACTTATCGGTAAACATAAAGAAGAAGGTTTAATAGAGCAATCCAACAAGTAGTAAATTGATATAAGTATTTCATGGCATTCATCTTGTAGGATAGAAGATAACTTGAGATATAACTTGTGGTTATAAGTTTAAAAGGGTTGATTTAAGGATTAATTTTTGAGGCCATTGATTCACCCCCCCCCCCCTCTCAGTTATTACTAACAATTAGAACCAGAGNTGATTCCCCCCCCCCCCCCTCTCAGTTATTACTAACAATTAGAACCAGAGAAGATATTGAGAACACCGAACAAGATGAAGGTGTACAAGTAGAAAAGAGTAAGGTTCCAGAAAGCATTGATGAGGCATGCAAATCTATTGCAAATTCAAAATCTATCACGTATTCTAAGATAAGAAGATGGCTAAAACTGCACCTAGAAGATCGAAACAAAGTTGACAATGTCATCATTGCAAAGATGTACAAATTTAAGTACGTACCACTACAATTCGAAGGTCAAATGGTACCAAAGGAACTCATGGACAGATTATATGCCAGATCGACATTTTCATTAAAGAAAGAAAAAGAGATAAGGGAAAGAGTACTTGTTTCTCTTATGCCTCCTGAATCCAAGAGGGAAGAAATTGATGAGATGATGGAGAACCATAAAAAGGTGTTCTCACCCAAGTTGAGAACCTACAAATTTCTTGAAGGGAAGCTTATAGAGCTTGAAAAAGAAAGTCACAAAACTTGGAGTAAAATACTCAATAGACCTATTGAGGAAGCAAGCCCCGAAAAGGGACAACAACAGCAAGATGATAATCAGGCAACTCAAGAACAAATAATAATCAAAGATGCAGAAGATGATACATCAGTTGAGTTAGATAAAGAAGAAATGGACACAAAAGGAAAAAAAGACATGGATGTTGCAGATGAGATATGGTCGGAAACCACTTTGGACAACATTGTGGATAACACAGTCATTGACATAACTGATGACCCAGCAGAAGAAATACAAAAAGATGAAGATGTCACTGTTACCAAGGATAAGACCAACGAACAGGACACAACATTTGACATTTCACAGGTGAACATATCAAACAACATGCCAATATTGATGCAAGCCATCAATATACTTCAAGAAAAAGATAAATCACCTGATAAAGATTCAAGCATTCTCGAGAATGCAGGGGATGAAGGAAAGAAAGACAACACCGATGAACAAAATTTCATCGGAAATACTCATATTGTAACCAAAACTTACAAGGTTACAGAAGGATATTTACAACAAAAAGATGGAGACACCACTGAGAAGGATGGACAGAAAAAAGGAAGATGAAGTACATAAGGATACCGATGAAGGATCAAAAGAAAAAGATGACATTCTTGAGGTAACCAAACAAGTTGCAACAGATAATGTAAAGGTTGATGTGGAGACGTCTACTCAAAACTGACAAGCTGACACCGAAGCACAACAACAAAAAGAGGCAACACCACAAGTAACTTCATCCATCACAATAGACAAAGTCGAGAATATGCCTATGGTTCTACACTCAAGTGAAACTCGGAAGAAGAAGAAGAAATCCAAAAAGAGTAAGTTGGAAGTCACTCTAGATGAAATCATCGAGATACCCAAATGTGACCCAACTACACTTAACTATGAAGCACTGAAAGAATACGATGAAATATGCCAGAGGAAGGCACTACAAGAGAAGCTGAGAAAGCAGCACTGAGACTCCATGGTACTAGAAACAACTAGGGACATCTTGCACCAAATTGTACCTGATGTTGATGTTGATCAGAATAAACCGATACTTGATCAACTAGCCACCCTCACAGAAGTCATTACAACGTAGAACATTGATGTAGAAAAGTCAATTGAAGAGAGAGTAGAGAAGAAATATCAACACAAACTTGTTGAAAAGATCAGCCAAGAAGTGGCAGTAAACAAGGTAAAGCTTTCAGAATTCATAAGTGAATTAGATCCAATAATTGTTGAAGCTATTTCCTTAATCCAACAATTGAGCACAATTGAAAAAATCACTAAGGAGCATAGTGAAAAGATAGCAAAGTTAGATTATGATCTAGCTACAAGTTCTAACGGCTTAACCACCGAGGACAATGCAATAAAGTTGCATTATGAGAAGATTGTTGAGATAAAAAGGTTAAGACAGGAACTGTGGGAAGAAGAAAGACAATTCAGGGAAGAGATCACTGAGCTCCAAGCTCAACTTCTACCAAATCTCACACTGCTTCAACAGCATATCAGTTCGGCAAGACAACTGATAGCAACCTCTAAGATGTCTGTAGCCGACAACATCTACGATATGCACTCAACGATCACACTCGAGCACATGGCTCTAGAGAACCTGACCAATGGGAGAGGATGATGGAAGACATGAAGTCTTCACACTCTCACATTTTTGATAAGGTATAAGGTATACACCTTTGCCCTTAATATCAAAAAAGGGGGAAAATATTTATATGTACAGATAGGAAACTATACAGTACAGAAAAAGAATAAAAAAGGAGAGTATAATGATATACCGACATATACATAGGGGGAGTCATCAAATGACTAAGGATTATATATGTTGTACATACTTAAAATTTTGTTAGTATTTTGCACATATCATATTTTGGTACTAATGTCAAAGGGGGAGATTGATGACATTATTTTTCCATTAGTATACAAAGATCACTTTCGGTAAGCATACACCGAAAGACAAGACAAAGAGCAAACCAAAAAATGCAGATAACAGAGATCACTGAAAACTGCTAAGTACAAAGAAAACCGACGACACAATTTTGTGTGTAAACTGAAATTGCAAAGTGGAAAGGATAAATAGGAACCTGAAAGTGGAACCTGACAAGTAGGTCATAGTGCAAACCGGGAGAACAGTCAAAGAGGAACCCAAAAGATAGTTCAAGTAGGAACACCGAGAAATAGTCTAACTGACTTTAGAGCATAACCGACTGACAGAAACCGAAAGTCAATTGCAGCTTGCAAAAAGTGGATCTGACTTCCACATCAGATAAAACAATCATGTTCTATTTATAGAGTCTTGATTTGTTTTTAAAACCATTTATTTAGGGACAAGAAACATGAATGTAAGTGCTTTAATCAGTCTAACTGGTTTAAAACACATAGACTAGGAGATCAAAGTAAAGTTGTAAACCTATGATCTTAGAGTTAATATTATTTTACGTGAAACTTGATTAGGTCAATCTATCTTATAAATAGATGTTGTAATCATTTATTATTAATGATGTGAGAATGGATGAGAGGATGAATGAAGCATACGAGCACATCTATGGATCAGATTGACAGTTTCAAGAACCAGAACAACAAAATGTGAATTTGGTTAGCAAGAACCAAGAACAAAGACTACCGAGCATCGGAGGTATTATTCAATCACATTAGGTGATATACTTTTACATGTAATCGTAAATTGATCTATAATCAAAAATAGGAGATTGCATACACCATGTCAAATTGTAATTTGCTTACATTATAACAAGTGAAGCAAAGTGTAAAAATCCTTTCAAGGAAAGTGGATTTAACAGTCCAACTATAAATCTCTTAACTAAGTGCACACTCAACAATGTTGCTAAAGCTCTTAACCGAGTAGACTTTAACAGGTCTCCATAGATACTCTTAACCGGGTAGATCATCAGAAGTAATCAAATTGTAAGCCTTAACCGACCCCTTCCAATCTACAGATAGTGAAGAATTTATGGGTGTCATCCCCACCGCAGTTTTTACTTCCTAATAGGAGTTTTCTGCGATAACATATCTTGTGCTATGTGTCAATTACTTTCATGAATGTTCACATGTATGGTTAAGTTTAATGAATTGATATATCTTACATCGAGATAGTATAGAACAGATGGTTGGATAAACATTTGATAACTTAAAGGATAAAGGTTAAAAGATACAAAAGTTTTAGAGGTACTGATTCAACCCTCCCTTCTCAGTACACACTTCCCATTAATTCCAACAAAATATAAATTTATTTACAATATTTTAAAATGATAAAAATAAATATTTTTAAATTTTAAGATATGTAAATATATATATTTAAAAATTTATTAATAATTATTCGATTATCATTTGATATCAGTATGTAATATATATTCATTTTAATTTAAGATCTTTTTATTTGTAGCTTTTCATATATATA
>MU224522.1:121630-132762 GCA_018584345.1 Thuja plicata
TATATATATATATTACTAATTTATAATTATTTTTTTAATTTAAAATTCTTTTTATTAATATAAAAGAAAAGCTTATTCATAAAAAATTTATATATGATTTATTACATATTATTATTAATTATAATATAAATTTTGACAATCAATTTTTTTAAGAGGTAAAATGAAAGACAATAAAATGGCTAAACTATATTTCAAAAGCTCTTCTTCTTCTTGATGAGGTATTATGGAGAGGGCTCTGCTCTGAACATTGCAAAAAGGCGGCGAACTTTACAAAAAAGGTGACGATTCTAGGGAAAAGCGGCGAAGGACAACTGCTTCTCTCCGGCGACAGTTATGTGACAGGTGTATCTGCTCCATGTTTTAATACATCTGTAATGAATATTTACTCTCCATCCTCCCTTTGTCATTCAATAGAGGTCATACCCCCTAACTCCCCTTTGCCTTGGGCTTCAATGGAAGCAATTAATAATTTGATGCCTTCAATCCCAAGAAACCCCATTAATCCCTTGCTATCTTGACCCAAAACCTTCTCTGAGGTGGTGGCGAACGCAGGGATTGTCGTGGACAGAAGCGCAAGGTTCTTCTTATCTAGTGGTCATGGAGGCTACGATTCCGGTAAGAGCCCTGGAGTTATCGATGTTCCCTTCTCTGTTTCTCCATATTTGGAAATGTTAGCTGAAATTGTGAATGAAAAGAATAGATTGAGAAATTTTGCTATCTTCTTCTCTGCTGTGGAAATTGATAAGTGCCCCCCGAGGAAATTTTTAGATGATTGGCTCCATAATTATTAGAACTTAAAACTTGGATTTCAAATTTCTTTTTGCAGACAAATACAAAAGGGGTTATATGTTATTTTCTTTTCTACCCATGAATCCCAAGTCGTAGTCCTAAAAAAACAATACCATTCTGTGGGATCTACCTCCTTTCGTGCTCTGGCTTGGTCTCTCGAGGCCATACATGATGAGGTTCTTGCTCTCTTTGCCCCTCAGTGGGTTCTGGTGAAGCATATCCCGCCATTTCTATGGTGTTTTATTCCTCAATTGTTTGAACCCCTTGGTAAAGTCATCTAAATGGATGATACCGTGAGGCTAGTTCCTCATATGGATGCCCGTGTTATAATCTCTTTAAACCCAGGATCTGAAATTCCAAAGGATATCAAAATAAACATTGCTGAGGATAATTTCTCCTGCCCCATAGAGATTCTTGGTGGTTTGAACGCCTGCTTTCTGTGTAGAAGGGAAGGGCATTTGAGAAAAGACTGCCCTATCCTCAAAAAAAAACCTCACAGACCAAATCCACATCTCCTCAAAAACCCTATGAATCCTCTAACCCCAATATGGACTCTTCAGTGAACAAAACCCCACACTTGAGTCCCCTAAGTTGGCCTCCCCTATTTTAGACTCCAACTCCCCATCCATCCCTGATGCTCCTTCCCATGCTTTAATTCTGAATAAATTTGTGGCTCTCGAAAATAAGGGTTTTAATGATGGATTCCAAGCCGTCACTAAGAAGTTCAATAAGCGTTGAAGGACCAATAAACAGAATAATACATCTAATGTGGATACTCAGATCCATAACCCTTTGATTGACTCTAACTTGGACATCCCCAACTAGACCATCTCACCTATCTCTCGTATTTTCTTGCCCCTAGATATGTTGATCACAAACCTCGATTTACCCCCACACAACATCCCCCTCATAAGATCTTTAAGGAAATTAGCGATGACTGTGTGGTTGAAGTCATTCCTTCTTATAAGCACCCTGCGGATATTAATATCCTCCACATCAAAGAGTTTGTGGATGTAGATATCTTGTCACCAAATGTTTCTGATAATGAGGAAGATCTCAAATGTGATTTCCCCACATCTAAAAGGCGGGGGAGACCCTTGGGGTCAAAAAATAAAAACTCTACCAGTAAAAAGCAAGAGGAATCCCTCTCTACTACTTTGTCTCCGAATATGGGAGTTGTTAACTATTGTTCTCCCCCCTGCATGTTTCCCTATGAATTGTACCTCTTGGAATATTAGGGGACTTGAATCCCTGGACAGAAAGTTTATCATTAAGTGGTACCTTGATACTTGCAATTGCATGGACTTTTTGATGTTACAGGAGATTAAGGTTGTTGGTTTCGTTCTTGAATCTAATCTTAACTTCCTCTGGAAAGATGCTATTAAATTTTGTACATGCCACCCGAGGGGTAAGGGAGGAGTTTCTCTCCTTATCAACGCATAATGGGGAAACTACATCACTAATCATGGGATCTCCCCTTGCAACAGATTCGTGTGGGTCACTATTAACCACAATAATAATATCTTTGGCATTTGCTCAATCTATGCCTCGAATGATTATAGGGAGAGAGCGAGCCTCTGGGATTGGTTGGTTGCCCTCCCTAGCATTCCTTGGATGGTAGGTGGGGATTTCAACATGGTTGAATCCCAGGAGGACAAAGTGGGTGGTTTGCCTTTTACTTGGAAGGACATTGAAAAAATTCATTGGAATCGGATGAAAAATACTAAACAATTATTTGACCCTCTAACTGGAAATAAAGACAACAACCCTAGTTTATGGTACACATGGTGCAATTACCAGCAAGGATCCTCTAGAATTTACTCTAGACTCGACCGATTCTATGCCAATAAGAATTCTTTCTATGTGCTTCCTGATAAACTTGGCAATTCTATCATGGTTACTTCCACCCCCTTTCTGATCACCACCCTATCTCCATCTGCTTTACCTTCAATAACTCCCATGTGCTTGTCAGAGGCTCCAATCCCAAATTTATTTTGAATACCAACCTTCTTAAAGATGAGGATGTTCTGGTGGCCATCAATATTATTAGACTCATTAACAGAAACAACTTTCCATCCTTCACTCACAGAGATAGATGGAATATGAATATTCTTGCTTGGCAAAATTTATTAAAAACTATTGGCCAAAAAAGGGCCAAAGACTATAGATTCATACTGAAAGAAGTTATCCTCTAACCTCCAGGTTTCTGAAGCTAACATCCAGAATAACCCCTCTCACTTTAGCCTCACCTCCCAAATGATTGATGTTAAAGAGGCCCTTAGGCAGCACCTGCAAGTTAAGACTAGAGGTGCTAAGATTAGATCCCATGCTCATTGGTTGTAGTTTGGTGATAGGGGCTCAAATTTTTTCTTTAACCTCATTAAGCATAAGCAAACCAATGAATCTATTGAAAGAATTATTGTTGATAGTCAAGATGTTACTGACCCTGACAATATTAAGAAAGCCTTCTCCAAATTTTACCAAAATCTTTTCACCTTCGAGGATTCGAAAGAAGCTGCCTCGCTTAGAAATCAATGCAAATCTCTTATTCCTAGAATGATCTCCATTATGGATGTTGATCTTCTGTCTAAGGATATCTCCTTGGAGGAAATTGAAAAAAGCCATTAATTCTCTCAATAACGACAAAGCCCCTGGTCTTGATGGACTCCCTGTGGAATTTTACAAAACTAATATCAGTTGGATATGTAAAGATCTTCAAGACATTTACACTGAAGCTTTGACCAGAGGGTCTTTGGGTGGCTCCATCAACAACGGTATTATTAAGCTAATACCTAAGGATGGGGACATACCTAAGGATGGGGACAAAGCCCTCATTGAAAATCGGAGACCTATCACTCTCCTTGATGTTTCTTATAAAAATTTTGCCAAGATCCTAGCTCTTAGAATTGAAAAAATCCTACCCAATTTTATCTGCTCTACTCAAACTGGCTTCATTAAGGGGAGATATATCCTTGATAATTTGGTTACTAGCTGGGAGGCCATGAGTTGGGCTAACTACTCTTAGCAAAATTTTGCTATGCTTCTTTTGGACTTCGAAAAGGTTTATGACAGAGTGGAATGGAGCTTTATCTCCATGATGCTTGAGGCTTTTGGATTCCCGAATGTGTTATGCAACTCTGTTAGTATGTTGCTCAAGGATGCTTTTGCTCAGGTTGATGTTAATGGCTCCCTCTCTGAATCCTTTCCTCTTGGTAGATCTATCAGGAAAGGCTGCCCCTTGGCTCCTGTCCTCTTTGTTATAGCTTCTGATGCCCTTCACTACTTGCTCAGAGATAACTCTACCTCCCCTGTTGTTAAGGGCATAACTCTCCCTAATGATGATGAGCTTATAAATTGCCAGTTTGCAGATGATACTACTATCTTCTTTGAAGTTGTTACTGATAACTTTGAAGCCTTACAACAAGCTCAATTTCTTCTGTACTATCTCTGGTGCTCGGCTATCCCACTCCAAATCTATATGTCTTGGATGGGATGAGCAACCCCCTGACTGGTTCAATAAATATGATTACATATGGGGGGTCCTCATAAAATTGTGAGATACCTAGGCATTCCCTTCTCTGTTGATCCCTCATTGAAGGATATGTGGTCTTAGGTTAAAGAGAATATCACTAAGAAATTGGATAAGTGGCACAACAGGTCCCTATCCCTTGCTGGCAGAGTACAAGTTTGCCAAAAAATTCTCTCTTCTTACAATATATACTATTCCTCAGCCTGGATGTTCAGTAATTACCAAATTTTGGAAATCCAAAGGGCTCTCAAGAACTTTCTCTGGTCTGATGGTAAAGGAAACAAAAAGTTGCATGTTGTTAAATGGGAGTGGTGTCACTCTGATAAGCTCCTTGGGGGTTTGGGATTAAAGGATCTTAAGATCCAAGGGATAGCCTTCTCAGCCTAATGGATTTTCCACTCTATGGATGGTAATGCTCCATGGAAAATCCTGGTTAGACATAACATTGAAAAGGGGTTCCCAAAAAATGCAAAGTCTTGGAAGAATCTGCCCTTCAATGATCTGATTCTTGGAGACTTTCCTATTGTTGTTCATGGATTAGATGTATTTAGATCCATTTGGAAAGCTTGGAACCAAGTCAGGAAACATATTCTTAACAAGTCCTACCATGATGACAAACGGCTATATGGTGAAAGATCCATTTGGTGGAACTTGCAGATGTCTGGCAAGCCCCTCGCCCTCTCCCAAGGTTGCTCTGCTAGACATTGGAATAACAAAGGCATTTCCCAGCTTATTGATCTCTTTGAACATGACAGGCTAATCAACTGGGATGACATTAAGAATAAGTTTGATATACTGACCTCCCTAAAAAAAAACCTATAATATGATCATAAAAGCCACCAAAGATCTTCCTACTACCTGTCATGTGGACTCTCTTAGATTTCTGAATTGTAAATGGTCGGATGGAACCATTATATCCAAAATAAAAGCAAAGAACATCTACAATACCATTGGATATAATGATTCTATAATCGACCATGTCAATTCCCTCTGGTACTCCTCCCTAGACATATGCTCGTGGAAGAAATTTTTCAACATTCTATGGAAGGGCTCTATTGAACCTAAAATAAAATGTTTTAAGTGGTTGTTGCTCCTTGACAGGTTACCTATTAAAAATCATAATGTTGTTGTTGATTACTGTAAACTTTGCAAGCTTTCTAAGACTAGTAGGCACATGTTCTTTTATTGTATCTTTGCTAAGGAAGTTTGGCAAATGTTTGGTATTACTTACCCTATGGCCTTTACTATTCTTGATATTGTTACTGGGCATATTGATGGGATCAAAAAAGATACTAATCTTTTCTGGAATATTCTTTCATCTAATGTTTTATGGCAGATTTGGAAGTGTAGAAATGAAGAAAGGTACCAAGATAACCCTAGAGCTCTTACTGAGTTTTCTCGAAAACTCACGCATTATAAAATTTTCTTGCAGGTCCATACTACGATGTTGATTGATAAGGAGAAGCTCAAGAGGTTCCTGAGAACTGGATCTGCCACTTTCTTCGTCTTTGAGATGAAGGATGTCTATGAGTGGAGAAAGAATATGGATGACATGCGGATGTTCGAAAAGACACTCAAGAAACTTAACCAAGAGGTTAAGAAAAACAAAAACTAGAAGTCCAAGAAAGAAGAGATCTTCATGCTTGCCCAGATCCAGGAGCGGAAGAGTATTGTTTGGATGGAAGGAACAATGGGATGGACTGCTTGGGTTGGCACCCATGAAAACATCTTACACTAGCTTGCTAAACTCCTTTTTTGATATATTTCTATGTATAGCACCAATTGATACTTGTTTTCCTCTTCCTTTGAGCTCTTGTTGTGAGGCTTGGCCTCTTACTCTGTACATTTCGATGTAACTGTTATATCTTTTTTGGTGATCTCCTTATATTTAATATTAAAAAAAAAGCTCTTCTTTGTGATAATATTCTATCCTTATTAATTTTCTATGTACATAACTCCCCAAAAGAAGTCGTTGAATTAATATCATTAAATCACCATTAACGTATTATAATGTTTTAACAATATATAATCTCACTTTACAAAAATTTATAACTTATCTCCAACAGTCTAACAATGGGGCACATTGGTGAATCTTGAAATGAATCCACTTTAAAGATGAATTGAATTTTCATTTAATCCACTGAAATTCTAAGGGTTTCTGTGGTGAAATTCTAAGGGTTTTTGTCCTCAATTTTATAAAAATAAAAGCCTATAACTTCTAAATCCTACAAGAAAAATAATTATACCAACCCACTTTGAATGACCCTATAGAGACTCTTGGCCTTCCATCTATTTAACATATTGATTTTCCTTTTTTTTCTTTTTATTTTCCCCTTTAATTTAATTTGAACTTAGAAAAATAATAATAAAGTACCTTTATTAACTTGTCATTTAAGTCACCATAAAAGTCACTTTAATATTTTATTAAATTAACCAAATAATATTACCCTAAGAATAATATTAATAATTAAATTAATTTCTTTTTATGACCTTATTTAATCACATTACAAAAGGGACATTACAAACCAACAAAAAGATATAAGACCTAGACCTAGTCAATTTCTATATCGAATTTAATTTCTTACAACAAACCTTCAGTTCTTTTACATCTGAAACAAGTGTCCTTGCAAGTTTAAGATGTCAAATCACTATGTTATCTAGTGAAAACATTTGAACCGCAGTTTGGAATCGGCATATGATGATGGCCTTGTAGTTTTTACAAAGTTTAGAATATAATAAAAAACTATATAAGAAAACATTTGAATCGTAGTTACAGAATTGGTATATAGTGATTGCTTTACAGGTAAGTAGAAAATTCACCTTCACTTCATGTTTGAATACAGAGTTGTTTCCGTATCGATTATCATTTCTTTACTCCGATTTGGCCACAGATTGAATCCCACGCCCTTACAGCCTCCCTTTAGTAAGCTATTAGAACTTGAAGTCACTCCTCACCATGTTTGCCATCCTGTTTTGATTAAGTTTGAATATAAATTCTACTGAATCAACTCAGTTCAAAAGCAAATCAAATACCCGAGTGCAAACCCATTTCTTTCAATTTTAATTACAAAGCTCACGATTTTGAAGATGAACAAGTGACTGATGACGAAGAAAGGTGTCATTTTGGCACTGCCATCCGTTTCTGATGTCTTGCAGCACTTGCCCCTCTCATGCGCCCCTGGTGCCTGTTTGTCGTCTCCTGTGGAGGTTTCTGGTGTGAGTGCAGATACTGACAGACTTCCTACTTCAGGCATGGCTTTGTCTTTTGGGGCCACGGATCCTTCAGCGCTTGGAGGCCAGATAAATGGAAAACAAATTGATGCTTCTTCTCCCCTTTGCCGCTCTCAATGGGTTGTGGATGTGAATGGAAATCTTTCCTTTGCAGCCATGGATTGGGAGGTTCCACTTGATTATGGTTGCTTTCCTCACTGTGGGTTTTGTTGGCCCCTACCTTGCTCAGTCCCTCTCTGCCCTGGTCTGTGGGTAGGATGTATTGAAAAATGAAGCTTACAATGCCCATTGTAATCCAATATTCTGGTTTAACCATTTGTGGCCCCCTCTTAGACCTGCATAAGTGGGTTTTGGAGTCTTGGAGGAATCCCACTGATATTGAAATGAAGCTTTTTCTTTGTGCAAAGGGTTTCCTTATTGCAGGATTTTAAACACCGGACATATGGAGTTGGTGTTGAATGGTCATGTGTGGCTTTCGAGCAAGAATTCCCTCTCTCTAAAACCATGGTTCATTTCTTTCCCTATGATTCAATCTGCCAATTTGGGTGAGGATGCCTAATCTCCCTCTCCATCTTTGGGAAGATTCTTGTTTTGAGGATATTGGCAATGCTATTGTTTGTTTTCTAAAGGTAAATTATACCACTTCCAACATCAGTCACACTACCTCTGCCGATATCTTAATGGATATCAACATTTCTAAGGTGCTTCATGGGGATGTTGCGTTGATGGTTGGTGGATTCATCCACTTGAATTATGGGAGACTACCATTCTGTTGCAGAAAATGCTTTTCTATGGGGAATCTTGCTTCTAAATGATCTGGGTCCTGGTGCAGAAATGCAGGCTCTACTACTTGCTGGAGAAATAGCCTTCCTGACAATTTGACTGTGGATGTTTATGTTGATTCAGACTCTAGCGGGTGAGGTTGCACCCTGATTGGTGAAGCTTGATACGACCTTCCTGACAATTTGACTGTGGATGTTTATGTTGATTCAGACTCTAGTGGGTGAGGTTGCACCCCGATTGGTGAAGCTTGATACGACCTTAGTGCAACCCTAGGGTGGGTGCAGTTTAGGTTGCATCACTGTTTAGGACTTTGCCTTCTAAATCGACTCAGACTTCTCCTACTTCGATTCCCACTACCTTGGCAGAAGACTCTGAAAGTGTACTCTCTCCTAAGCAGCCTGTGGATTCTACGATGTGCACAACATCGACAGTTGGGCCTCTTCCCCCTCCCCCACACTGTGCAAGGCTTTTTTGGTTGAGGCATCTGTAGAGGATTCTCTCCTCTCTCCACACCCAAGAGGACCTAGATAATGGTATCTCTTAGATGATTGTTCACAGAAGGAAGAGAGCTCTTCCTAGATCTGTTTTGAAATACCATCCCTGGGTTAGAAGGGCGCGGATTGCCAGGAAAGGGTCAGGTATAGTGTAAGTACAAGTTATCCAAAAGGGACTGGTGCTGTAGACCTAAGAAATTGGGTGGATTGGATCTTCGTGATCTCAAAGCTCATCGAGCTGCACTTGCTTCAAAGTGGATCTTCAAGGTTCTTCATGGTGAAGAGCCTTATTGTGAAATCCAAATTAGAATGGGTAAGAGCTGGAAGAATTTGTCTCTATGTGATTTGTTGATGGGCGATTTTGATCTAAAGGTGTTTGGCTCCACCATCTTTGCTTCCATCTGGAAGGCCTGGATGCAAATTAGAGGGCTAGTATGCTCTAGAGATGCTGTGGGAGGACCGCCAACATATTCTGTTGTGTAGAGATCTCTATGGTGGGGGGTTAAACTTAATGATAAACCCCTTGCCCTCACACGGAGCTGTTCTGCTAAATGTTGGGCCTCTAAAGGAGCCTCTCTGATAGGGGATGTGCTAATTGATCACCGTCTTGGTAACTGGGGTGTACTTAGTAAGAAGTTTGGGATCCCCCTCACACAAAAGAAGACATGTACTCTTATTCTGAAAGCTATTGGCAACTTCTTTCCTGGAAAGATTTTATCCACTGATAATTTTTGTAAACAGCTTAAATGGCAGGATGGCTCACTTTTTTTGGATGGTTCCACTAGACAAATTTATAACATGCTGAGAGATGATTCTAAGATTCTTACTTGGATAAATCAATGTTGGGATCTTGACTGGCCGAACTCTAAATGGGATTTTGTCCTAGATCTTATGTGGCATCAACCTGTTGAGCCAAAGAAATCTTGTTTTCATTGGTTATTGTTGATTAAAAAGATTGTTGTGGGGTCTGTTCTTGCTTTTGTTGGTATCAACCCATTGTCGTGTTCCATTTGTCATGTCCCTGAAACAGTTGAGCATATCTTTTTTGAGTGTCAATTTGCCTCTCTTGCCTGGTCTATTTTCTTTGGGTCTCCTTTATTGTGGAACTCTTGCCCTGGTCTTTCATGGATTGAAGTCCTTGCCGGTTATGTTGATTGTTTTGATTCTAAGTTGAATAAATTTTGGGCTGTTCTTTCTGCAGAGGTGTTATGGTTTTTGTGGAAAAAAGGAATGATGAAGTATTTCAAGGCAAAAGGAGAAGGCTTACTGAGTTTAGTCATAAACTCGCCCATAAGTTAATAATGTTGCAGGTTTCTGCTGTCCTCGAGATACATAAAAGCAGATTCATGATTCTAGTACAGGAGGGGGCTATGATTATATACCAGTCTGACATCAGATCAGCTCACTTCTTCAACACTTATAAGGATAACTTGGACCAAAAAAAACTTGAATCATTACAGAAAGTCAGAAAGGATAAAGGAATTACAAAAGAAAAGATTGAACAAATCAATAGCTCTTATACAAGTGTCGATGCTACAGGATGGGAGGCAGCAGCAGAGATCACTCCTGATATTGATCCCCCCTTGGGGAGGTTTGACACAGATGCAGTAACAATGTGATTGGGTCATGGTCCTCATGATGACCTGATTGCTCTAGCTTAATCTCTTTTGATTCAAAACTCTCATAGTAGCTAAAAACTCTCTTTAATATGATGTAATAGTTGGTAGACTAGTTTTTTGATCTGTATATGTGATATAGTTGTTAAAACTCAACGATTCCTGTGGACTGAATCAGCTAAACAGTATGCTGATATAGTATCTAATGTTAAATCTTTTTGAACTATGTTACCGGATTCCTCTGTTGAGGCCCAGATCCTGGTTCTGGTACGATCCAGATCTTGGTTCCTCCCGGATTCTTCCAGGGTTCTGGAATGGAATCCGGGTTCCCGTTCCTCGGGAACACGGATTCCATTCCAGAACCCTGGAAGAATCCAAGAGGAATCCAGGAGGATCCACAGGAATCCAGAAGGGTCTGCCGGAATCCAAAATCTGGGCAATCAAAAACAAAAAACAATGCATAAATTCAAGACGCTTTATCCTAAAGATAAGTCTAAAAATATATCACTGCACCGCCTGCACAGTATAAAGCAGAAAGTTAAATTATGTCTGCTGTCTGGCCGGCTAAAATAAAAAACATATGACTGCTATCTATCCAGAATAAAGCAGCACTGCCCAAGAATAGGCTAAAATTAGCACCACATACAAATCATAAAGCACCTAAACTTTGAACAAAATCCATGCCGAAAC
>MU224522.1:132818-154407 GCA_018584345.1 Thuja plicata
ACAATTCCTCTTTGTGAGGAAGTTGTTTTCTATCCACCCTAACTTTTCTCTTAGTAGTATATCATTTTATCATTATGTCATATGAGAATCACGCTTCTAACTTCTTATTATTATCATTATATGTTTCTACTTTGAAGTTTTGAACTAATTATGAATGAGCATTGACATGTTAAATGTATGGAATCTATGAATATACATACAGATATAAATTTATAATATATATATATATATATATTTCAAAAATGTCTATATATATACCCACAGAACCAAGATCCGGCCCAAAAATATTTTTGCCGAATCCCCGAACCCGAACCAGAACCAGGATCGGCTACTTAGTTTTTGAACTATCTATAATATTAAAAAATGGCAGCTTGGCTCAGTTATATTGTAGAATGGCTTCGTAGCCATTGGCTTTGCTTTTGTGTTTCTGCTGTTTGGTTGTTGATCAGCTTCTGTTCAGTTGATGCTCTGTTGCAGATCGGTTTTGGAATCCAGTTAAAACCAATTTACCCTTAATCAAAAACAAAGATTTGATTTGATGGTCCTGAGACATTACAATAGGCGTGTCATGTTTCTTCAAAGAAAGATTTCTGGATATTTGTTATCCTATTTGCATAGCTTTAGCCAATGGCAACAACACAATATAGCTTTATTGATCTGAATTGACCTTCACTTACGAAAGATGTGCATCTGGATGTTCAACAATCAACCCTCATCTATCACTGTCATGAAAGTAATTTACTGGTCCCATCTTGGCACGTTAATTGCTCCCACACAAGGTGTGTAATTTAAACCTATTACGAATTCCTAAACTAACTTTAAGTTAGCACATTTTGGGCCTCAAGTTCTACCCTTTTGATGCCAACAAGAACTCATCAAACATAGAATGGTAAACATGCTTAAATGTCAAAACTGAACTTTGTTGAAAAACAAGCACTGCCCATGCAAATTTTACCATATTGAGTGACATCATGCATGTGACAAGATAACTAATTTCAAGTCAAACCATTGCAAGCTTCTAAGTTTCACTCTTTGATGCCAACTGGTAGTTATTAATACATAGAATAGCGGACATGCAAATGTCAATATGACAACCTAATATCACCAGAAATATTCCCAGTTGTTTATTATGGATACAAACTTTGTGGGGAAATCAGTACTGGCCCTCCATATTTACCATATAGAATAATAAATCACACGTGACAAGATACACTTGCATAAGAAAAATTGAAATTACAATTATATTGATGAGTAGATCTCGATCATTTGAATTGGCGAACATCCATCAAGCTTTTCAAGAGCAAAATTGCAAACCAAAATTATTAAAATTCAGTCACAATGGAGGCTTCATACGGCCAGCAAAATGCCATATTTTCTGTGCAACCTACAGCTAGAACCTCTTATTTTGTGACTTTTAATTGCCTATCCGTGTGTTAGAATCCCAAAACATGACAACATATAGAGGAATTTACTTCCTCCTAAGAGGAGACTCATACAGCTATTGACATTTCAAGCCAAACCCAATGAGATGTGATCAGCATAGATCAAAATAATATACAACAATCAAAACAGTAAGAAACCATGATGCAAAGCGAGCTAGCCGGCATGTCTAAAAATAATTAGAGCACAATGCAAACTACTAGTAACCATAATGACCATTCCAACAAGTGGGTGTCTGTGAGTGTATCAACTCGTGTAGCCAAACCTGAGCTGTATGGAAGATATTTAAGCAGCGTATATCCAAAATAAATTATCACATAACATGTACCATAGGTAAGCAGCAATCATTAGACAATTATCTGAGGGCACGTAATGTAAATACAGCACCATCTCATTCATCAAAATGATGAACTAGTTATGTTCAAGTCTACTAGAAGCAGTTTTGGTGCAAGCCCAATTAAAGATCACCATGGCTAAACCTTCTAAGGAAATTTAATATACACTTCTGTAAATATGTCACTATAAGAAATTACGCATAATGTGAACTAGAATCAACATGTACACCATGATAAGAGCAGTCTCCCAGAGAAATAAACCCTAAGCCCAGTTATTTCAAAGCACGAGAAGGTTTTCAAAGAAGTGGCTGATGCTGATTCATTCTAGCGCACATCGCTCATTGCATAGCTGATGATTATGTTTAGGCATCAATGAAGCAATTATCTACTGATGGTTATGCCCTAACTCAATATGTAGAAAACCTCAAGATATTACTTGCTATGTACAATCACAACAGAAATGCTTTTCCAACTCCATATTCTAGTAGTGCTGCTTATTCTGACCAGGTCGATTTCCAGCCATTGCAACAATAGCAGAGGTAGTCATCATAAATGAACTTCTAGTGAAGCCCAAGCCTTTCCTAATTGCTTCAAATACAAGCCACAAAAAGCCCATCCATCCTGCAATACAGAAAAAGAGGTAGATCCACTTAAAATTTCATCAAAAGAGAATTTTAGTACAACTTAATTGTACTCTAATAAATAAAGGCATTTTCAGTTTTCTTAAAGGCAAAGCACCATTCAAAATTATACAATGCTTCTAATTTTATGGTTGAAGACAACAACTACCAGAAGCAAAAATACACCAGGCACTTGGTGACAAACATAAAACATTGGGAGAAGGCATAATAAAAAATGGACAAACTTGGATATAAAAAGCTTAAAATGCTAGCATGTCAACAACTAAGATGATAACTAAACATAATGAAGTTAGCCAACACCATTTTTAATTGTTGTATAGAATAAAATAACCAACACATTAAGAAATTTATAACATGCAAATGAAAAAGTCAATTGCTAGTACTTCCATAATCTAATATCACTGCAAGAAAGCACAGAGACTTTATATTCAATCTTACACAAGTAAATATTGTCTAACCTTATGTACCGAGATGAGCAATGGCTATTTTTTTATCAGATTTATATCAATGTTTACAAAATAGTTAAGGCCATGGGATGTACCAGCAACAACAGCAACAGCTGTTATGGTAATCAAAGTTGTCACGGAAATTACAAACGCAGCAATTGACAAAGCTCCCACATATATTGCTGTAAGACAAGTGAAGAAAAGAACCATGAAACCACCCACTGCTGCTAAAGACATCAGTAAACCAACTATGATTGTATTGGTTGTAGCTGCCAAAAAGATTAGCATAAATGCCCCTAAACCTGTCAAGGACAACAGCAAAATCATGCCAACCTGCAAAAGGAAGATTCACTTTTTTACATATAGCCATAAAGTTTCCAAATAGTATCACATTTTTTCTTCAGCAATTAATAGCATCTTTGTCTGACTTGTTCTACTCAATAAGCATTAAAGAGAACACACTTGATTGATATCAAGTAGCAAACATCTAGCAAGATCAATTCGGAAAGAGGGATCATCCATGAATAGAAACTATTATCTAAGAATTGTCTAAATTCAACTTGCTTTTCCTTGTCCCCTTAATTTATTATATGCATAGCTAATTGTTTTATGAAGTCACAATATTAACCAACTTGTTAAAATCATTCTCTTCCCTATTTTCTAATTCTACCATAAGTCAGATCAAGTGGGACTAACCTGACCAGAATATCCTCCCCATACAAGAACTAGTAAGTACTTAAAAGCTAGTAACATGAATGGTAAGGCATATGTGAACAATACCAATGAGAAATGGACATTTTGTCCTTTGTTGCAAATGTTCATTTAAACCTGTCAAAGACATAGCTGTCTGTCCATTGTAAAATGTAAATGTTTCATTTCAACCAGTCAGCCATGAATTAAGTCCTTGTAAGCCTTTCTATTTCATTGACACTTTTTTAATGGGCTCTCTATAAAATTTTAACATTTTAGTAAGCCACCAAAAAAGTTGTGCATTTTATAAGCATTCAGTATTGAAGGTGTTTAAGGGGAAATGGCTGTTAAAAGATAATAGGAAAGATAAGAAATGGCAATCTCCAAGAATGGTAGTCAACACTAAATTTTGATGGGGCTTCAAAAGATCTTTAACTTGACAAATGTTCATTTCAACCAGTCAGCCATGAATTAAGTCACCGTAAGACTTTCTATTTCATTGACACTTTTTTAATGAGCTCACTGAGCTCGCTATAAGATTTTAACAATTTAGTAAACTACCAAAAAAGTTGTACATTTTATTAGCATTAAGGATTGAAGGTGTTTAAGGGGTAATGGTTGTTAAAAGATAATAGGAAAGATAAGAAATGACAATCTCCAAGAATGGGTGTCAAAACTAAATTTTGATGGGCTTCAAAAGATCTACAGCTTGACAGGGTCTGATTTTATTTAAAGAGATGTGAAGGTGATTTTATTCTAGGGGACTTAAAAATTCTTGGGATTGAAACTAATAACAATGTGGATTGGAAGCCTTTCTTAGCAGGTATTCAAGCCAGCTATAGATTGAGATAGAGAGAGAGAGTAATAGAAGGTGATTGTGGAAATCTGATATCATTAATAGAAGGTGATTTTAGATTGTTATAAGTACAGTAAATAATAGGTTTTGTCCTAATTGGTGCCTAAAAGGCTACCCTGGAAAGAATACTGATTTAAAAAGACCAGTTTAATATTGTTATAGTTCCTACTGTCCTAGGGAACAAGATATGCTACACCCTTTACCACCTATTGAGATAATATGCATGTATGGACTAGTTGTTCTTTAGGCCAACCTAGTTGGAGTTATGTGTATAAATAGAGATGAGCGAAGCTCTTCCAAATCATCACATTACAAATTATATTATATTGTAAGATTTCGGAGGTGGTGCATTAAAACGGCTCAGATATTTATCCATTATTTTGTTGTGGTTCTATTAATACTAAAATAATTTTATTACAATTTAGGCCAAATATATTGTTCCCACCATACCTTTCTATCCCTTGCCAATTTTTCCGTAATATTTTCAGGCATATGAGAACGTATACAAGGAAACTACAGTCCGACATGCAAACTTCTACAATGAAATATGGGTGAATTGTTGCAATTTTGATTTTTTTCATAAATTTTCCCTACAGATCGCAAATCAAGGAATTTTTCTGATATCTTTACATTCAACTCTTTAATTTAAGACTAACTTAAGCACAAAATCATCTAGACAAAGTTGGTCAAAGAGGAACGTAATGTCCCTTTTCAATCAAAGCATTGAATGGAATTTCAGTTAACAAGTAATTAGGAAATAAAGGTTCAGTCAGAAGTCAAGTCAGATCAAGACTATGTCTTCAGTCTTCAACAAAAATGATTGAGGTCCTGTTGTGAGGTTTTCACACCATCACCCCATGAAACATGAGGACCCCCCTCTTTTTTCTTGCCTTTCAGCAGGTGCCAGTTTAGTTTGTTGTAGGTGTTAGTGTTGAGTAGCTTGGCAACATTTTCAGAATCTGAGCTTTGGTGGGTGAGAGCGAGACAAGGAATTAATCTTGACCAGCAAGGAAATTGGACTTGGAAAAAAATCAGACTTAGCAAAATTTTGATCCTGTGGATTAGCAATTTAGTGGAAACACGAAAAATGGTAGAAATTAATGAACCAAAATTTAACACCTTTGTAAGGAGGCCGGCTGGGGTGTAAATTCAAATCAACTTGAAATGACAAAAAATCAGATTTGAATAGTTAAGTTATCTTGAGTTGAAATGAATTTCGCCTAAGTTGACATAAATTCCCACCTCGTGCTTCAAGTTTGCCTAACTCCATGGTGATTTCCACTTCACATCATATGCATTTGTAAGTCCATGTTGATTTCCACTGATGATTACACGTACTCGCCTAAGTCACCCTTGATTTCCACTTTGCATTTTCAAGCTCGCCTAAGGGGATGATGTTTTCCACTTCACATTTGCACCACCTTGCCTAAGTCGATAGGAGTTTCCACCAAGCAATTGTGTGTTTCGCCTAAGTAGCCTTGCATTTCCACTCAAAATTTACCTAAGTCAGTAGTGGTTTCCATTTGATGCATAGAGGTTTTGCCTAACTTGGGGGTGGTTTCCACTTGTTGATTAATGGCTTCGCCTAACTCTCTAGTGGTTTCCACTTAATGTTTGATGGTTTTGCCTAAGTGCATAGTGGTTTCCACTATTGGGATTTTAACCTTTGCCTAACCTACTAGTGGTTTCCACTTGGTGTATGGCGATTTCACCTAAGTAGTGGTTTCCACTTCAAGATTTCAACCACAAATCAAGCCCAGCTTTCATCGAAATTACAAATGGGGCTATAGTAATCATGCAATCTGCATGGTAGAGAAGTGGATCGAATCAGTCAAGGGGCCCAGCATTCAATGCGAGGTAAGCACCAATTAAGTACCAATGGCATCGATTTTAACCTTGCATTGAGGCATTGGCTTGGGTTAATTAATAAGTATGGGCTTAAACTCAAATGTGCAGCCCTGTACCTCTAGCGTATGGGCCTATACTCCAAACATGTGGCCCCAATTTAGCAAGATAGGCCCCTTATCACCAAGTGTGTGGCCTCAAGACCCTAGCGTGTAGGCCTAAATTTGATCGCATGGGCCTTGAAATTCAAATTAATGGGCCTTAATGTGTAACGTGTGGCCCTAAATCTGGGCATATGCCTCCATGAACCAAAAGGTAGGGACCTAATTCAAAACGTGCAGGCCTAAATCCTAAGGTATAGGCTCTAAATTTGAATGCCTGGCCCCAAATTCAAAAGCATAGACCCCAAATCTGAACGCAAGGCATCATATCTGTAACGCATGACCTTAAATTTAATAGCCATGGCCTTAATTACAAACTTGCAGACCTAAATCTGGCCCAAAATCAAACGTGCAGCCTTCTATGTTTAACGTGTGGGCTTACAATTCCCAGGTAGAGGCCTTAAATCAAACGTATAGGCCTTAATACGTAACGTATGGCCCCAAATTTCAAATGCATGGACTCAAATTTAATGACTTAGGCCTCATTAGCCTAGTGCATGGCCTCAGATCTGAGCTGCAGGGACCCAAATTGCTAACATGTGGCTTAATTGCTAGCGTGTGGCCTTATTTTTTATAGGTATGGGGTCTTAGTCTCTAACGTATGGCCCTATTTCCATAAAGATGAGACTCAAATCTGGACGTGTGGGCTTGAGTTCAATGAGATGGGCCTTAAAACTCTAACGTATGAGGTCTTGAATTCACATGTAGAGGCCTTAAATTTAATAAGAGCCTGCCCCAAATAATTCATCCAAGCATGAGTAGCAATAATTTAAAATTCAAAACAGCCTCATGGATAGAATTTAATGAGAGATGCTTAAATGAATACAAGGCATTGAATTCAAATTGAATTAGACAAAAGGGGCATTAAATTTTAATTGTTTTGAATTCAGTTTTGTGAGACAAAATCGGCCTAAAGAGAAAATTTGATTTGCAGAGCAAGTATATAAGTTTGGGTGTTGTTCAACACCCAAACTCAATAAAATCATTTCAAAGAAACAAGCTTACAAACTATTGCAGGTGCAATTCGATCCACAAGGAGGCTGAAAGAAGGCAATTTTTCATCAATTCTCATGACAGATATTTGCAGATGTAGCAGATTGCAGAGATCACCAGCCATAATCACACAAATTTCGATCACCTCAGGCATATTTCAGACTCAAAACAAGCCCAGATCCATCGATTGCATCAAATTACATCTTCTGACAAGTGCTGATACAATGAGAAGGCAGTGATCTGAACTTATATCAGATCTCTATAAATTTGTAAAAGTTGCAGATTTGACATCTACAGTCATTAATTTTTCATCACAGCAGGGTGAAAGTTCCATGGAAGGGTTTGCATGATGTCTTATATTGTTAATTCATGATGATGGATATGTTTACAAAGATCTTTCATGTAATCCCAAGTCTGAAATTACTGTTACGATCAGATTTCTTAGGATTTATTCTTGATGCATCAGCAATTAGGGGGCTAAGACTTGCTGTTATCCTTAGCTTTGTTTCAATTTCAAGAAGATTTAAGTCAATGAAAATCTGATTGAAGTTATGGCAGGATAAAAGTGGCAGGAGCTGAAGATGGAAGCTGTTAATGTTCTGGTAGCTCCGAGAGAGTTTCTCATACCTGTCTATTGCTTCTTCAGTGTTATTTGTTTGCACAGTATATATATATATATATATATGGAGTTCTGTGTGTTCGATCTGGTTGTGTATGTGGTTATTGATGCCTAGATCTTCCCGTGCCTTGTATACATTTATTATGTTGCGATTTATATCAAAGCTGTGGTTAAAGTCTGCTCCTCCCGCATTGACGGTTTCTCCAAGAGTCTCTCTCGGTTGCAGTTTCAAGAAGTCGAAGCGTTTGGTGCTTCGTATTCTCCTTATTTTGTTTTGTTTCTGCCATGGCTGAAGTCTTTAGTGTTTGATAAGATGCATCTTCCTGACGGCACTCGTGTTGAGATTTTAATGTGAAAGAAATCTCAGTTTTCAGATCATCGGATATATGTTTTGTTTTGTTCCGTTTTTCTTCTCCTGATATTTACAGTCCATTGTTAATATTGTGAGATCAACTGAAAAGTTGTGGTGAAGCATGCACATGTATTTCTGAGAACTCGTATTATTCTTAGGATCTGCATCGAGTGTTCTACTTTAAATTGATACTTTGAGGTGAAATCATTATTCGTCAATGAGCAGTTCTGTGTGAGAAGATATATTGAGTCGTATAATTATATTTGCTGAGTATCATTTGCTCATTGGAGTTTTATTTTCAGAAGGAATTGTATTCACATTATTTATCATAAATAAAGGACTTTTTTTTGGTGTGGTTGGGTTTTTCCCTCGAGGAGGGTTTTCCTAGGGTAATCTGGTGTACTTTGTCATTATTATTTTTATCTATTTCTGGTTCATAATATTTAACATGGTATCAGAGCAAGGTTAAGGATCAGTCCGAACCAGAAGTGTTCGTTATTTCTATTGCTCTTTTCTATGATTTTGTTTCAGCTAGCTACTACAATGGTGAACAGTTTAAAAGTAGAAGATAGATTGGATGGTTGATCAATTTTTTCTTCGTGGAAATTTAGAATTCTGATTACGCTTGAAGAAAATGATCTTCTTGACTATGTAAATTCTGATGTACCAAAACCTTTTGTAGAGGTTGAGAAAGCTACATGGAAAAACAACAAGATCATGGCCAAGAAGATTTGTATTGATTCAATTAAAGATCATCTTGTTCCTATTATCTCTAAGTTTAATTCAGCTAAAGATATTTTTTAGACATTGAAGGACATGTATGAATTCAACAACACCAGTAGAGCTCTAGCCCTTCGTCGTCAACTTCTACATGTTAAAATGGCTAGAGGAGAATCAGTGGTTTCATATTTTATGAAGATTACTGAATTAAAAGATCAGCTGAGTGCTATTGGTGAATCATTTCCTGATAAAGATTTGGCAACGCTTGCTATGAATGGTCTTCCCCACTCTTGGGAATCATCCATTCAACATGTTAGTGGAAGAGATAATCTTCCTAAATTTGACAGATTGAGGGTTGATTGCATTCAAGAAGAATGCAAGTTAGAGGCAAGAGGTAATGGTCGCAAAAATCATCATGAAGATGATCATGTTCTTATTGCCCATACTTTCAAAGGCAAAGAAAGAAAAATATTTCCAAAGGTATAGAGAGAAGAATGTTGATTCCACTCCTGATGCTAAGAAAAAGAAGGATCTTTCTAGGATCCAATGTTTTAGATGTGACAAATTTGGTCACTTTGCTCGTGACTGTACTTCAAGGCCAAAGCCTCAAGCAACTGCTGCTAATGTTGAGAATTCTTCTCCTCAAAAGGAGTCTAGCGATAATTCTAAAGGGTTCTTGTTTATTTCTACACTTTCCAGTAATGTTCCTACAAATGATGATACATAGTTGATTGATAGTGGAGCATCTCGTCACTTTACTGGTTATCGTTAGCATCTCTTCAACTTGAAGGAAAAAGATTCTCACCTTCAAGTTATTATTGGTGATGATGCATGTTATTCAATGAAGTGTGTTGGTTCTACATCCTTTCAGTTGTATTCTGGTGTACCTCTTCATTTAAGTGATATTCTCTTTGTTCCTGGTATTAAAAGAAATCTGATTTCTATTCAGCATTAGAGGACAAAGGTTATCATGTTACCTTTGCTGATGGAAAAGTCCTTGCCTGGAAGAAGAATTCAAATTTTCAATCAGCTCATGTTATTGGTGTTCGTCATGATAGTCTCTACAAGCTTTCAGCCTATCCTATCATTGCTTTAGCTCATGATTCTACAAATTCAAGTGAGTTGTGGCATAAGTGATTGGGTCACTTAAATTTCAGATATGTGTCTTCTATGGAGAAGATTGTTGATGGTATTCCAAAGCTGAATCAAAATTATGAAGGCATTTGCAAGGGATGTGCTCTAGGTAAGAATATTAAAAGTACTTTTCATAGTAGTGAAAGTAGAGCTAAAGAAGTCCTAGAGTTAATCCATTCTGACTTATGTGGTCCTATGTCTGTTGCTTCTCTTAGTGGTTATTAGTATTATGTCACATTCATTGATGACTTTTCTTGTAAGTGTTGGATATATTTTCTTAAGTCAAAAGGATCTGATGAAGTGTTGTTCATTTTTAAATTATTCAAAGCACTTGTTGAAAATTTATCTAACAAGAAAATAAAAATTCTAAGATCAGATAATGGAGGAAAATGTGTCTGGAATTTTTCATAACTTTCGTGTTGAAGCTGGGATTAAAAGGGAGTTTTGTGTCCCTTATAATCCTCAACAAAATGGAACAACTGAAAGAAAGAACAGAACAATTGTTGAGGCAGCAAAGGCTATGATTCATGATCAAAGTCTTCAAACATTTTTATCGGCAGAAGCTTGCAGGACAGCAATATACATTCAGAATCGCAGCCCTCATCATGTTCTAGATAACATTAGTCCAAAAGAAGCTTTTATAGGTATCAAACCAGACATCAATCATCTTAAGATTTTCGGTTGCCCTATCTATATTCGTGTTTCTAAAGAGAAAAGATGAAAACTAGAGCCTTCATTGAAGAAAGGCATCTTTGAGGGATATAGCGAATCGTCAAAAGCTTACAGGATTTACATTCCCGGACAAAAGCAACTTGAAATCAGCAGGGATGTTATTTTTGATAAAGATATAACTTGCAATAAATCCAAAGAATCCAATTTGGAACTTGAGTCAGATAATATTGAGCCTTCTCAAGATATAGACATGGCTGTTCCAAATCCACCTTCAGAGATTCTGAGGGAGCATTCAGATTTAGAAGAGTTTGCTGATCCAGTTGATCCTATTGATAATTCAGCAGGGCCTAGTAATATTATAGCTGGTAAGAAAAGACCTCTATGGACTAGAAATACTATGGAAGAGGCTGAAAAATATGCAGCCCCTCGTGGCACTTTTATAGAGAGTAAAAGGCCTCACAAATTTGCAGGATATTTAGCTTTGATGAGTCATATAATTGCTTCAGAACCATCTAATTTTGAGGAAGCCTCAAATCAGCAAGTGTGGAAGGATGCCATGATGGAAGAGTACCAATCCATCATAAAAAATGATGTATGGGACATTGTTCCTAGGCCTGAAAATAATTCTGTGATTTCTTCTAAGTGGCTGTTCAAAATCAAGCATGCAGCTGATGGAAGTATAGAAAAATACAAAGCAAGGATTGTAGCTAGAGGTTTTTCACAAAAGGAAGGGTTGTTGCATTTGTAGCACGTTATACTTCCATTAAAACAATCATAGTTGTTGCAGCAGTTAAGGGTTGGAGGCTTCATCA
Organism: Thuja plicata; assembly: GCA_018584345.1. Classification (NCBI taxonomy): domain Eukaryota; kingdom Viridiplantae; phylum Streptophyta; class Pinopsida; order Cupressales; family Cupressaceae; genus Thuja; species Thuja plicata. Next base: position 144,535 of record MU224522.1, read on the forward strand.
AATGGATGTAAAAACAGCGTTCTTGAATGGTATTATTGAAGAGGAAGTATATATAGAACAACCAAAAGGATTTGTAATTAATGACAAAGATTCTCATGTGTGCAAGCTGAAAAAGGCTTTGTATGGCCTTAAACAAGCACCTCGTGCTTGGTATGAGAGAATTGATAATTATCTTTTGAGTTTGGGCTTTCTAAAGAATGATGTTGATCCAAATTTATACTTCAAGGTATGTGATGACAAAGTGTTGATTCATATACTCTATGTTGATGATTTGTTTCTTACAGGTGATGATGATCTCATTATCAAATGCAAGGAGTTAGCTTCTGAATTTGAAATGAAAGATCTTGGACTTCTTCATTATTTCCTTGGGCTTGAGGTATGGCAAAGAGAAAATGAAATTATATTAAGGTCAAGGAAAATATGCAATTGATATATTGAAGAGATTTGGTATGTTAGATTGTAAATCTATGGTTACTCCTATGGAAGCAAATCTGAAAAAGTTACATGAGGATGCAGCCACTTCAGATTTAGTTGATCCTTCTATGTATTAGCAGTTAATTGGCTCCTTAATGTATTTGGTTAATACAAGGCCTGGTATTTTTTATGCAGTGAATACCTTGAGACAGTTCATGTGTAAACCAAGGCAAATTCATCCTGTGGCAACCAAACACATATTGAGATATGTTCGTGGTATAGTGGGATTTGGTCTAAAATATTCGTTATGTGTAGAGTTGAACTTACAGGGATTCTTTGATTTAGATTGGGCAGGTTGTGTACCTAATAGAAAGAGTACTTCAGGATGTTTCAGACTAGGTTCAGCTATAATTTCTTGGTGCAGCAGGAAACAATCTTGTGTGGCTCAAAGTACAGCTGAAGCAGAGTATGTTGTAGCATGTGTAGCTACAAGAGAAGCTATGTGGCTTCGATAATTGATTGCAAGTTTGTTTGGACAGCCTATGGATCCTACAATGATATTTTTTGATAACCAAAGTTGGGTGAAGCTTTCGATTAATCATGTCTTTCATGACAGAACTAAACATGTGAAAATTAAATATCATTACTTGAGAGACATGGTTCAAAAGAAAGCAGTTGAACTTAAGTACATTTCTACAAAGGAGCAGACTGCAGACATTCTTACCAAGCCACTTCCGAGAGTGAAGTTTTATTATTTTAGAGAAAAGCTTGGTGTTGTTGAGAATGTTGCTCTTGCTGAAAGAGTCTCAGCTTCAGTGATACATTGTATATGTTAATGAGTTCTTCTCTGTGAGAGAAGTTCAAGGTGCAAGAGGTGCAATCCCTTGTTAATGAGTTCTTCTCTATGAGAGAAGTTTGAGGTGCAATCCCTTGTTTCCACCCTCTGGGAGTAGCTATGGTGGATCCACCCTCTGGGAGTAGCCATGGTGGAAGTCATATGTGTGACTCTATGACTTAATTTTTATTTTTCACCCTCTAGGAGCAGCTCTGGTGAATATTGTTATGCTGAGATAACAATTTTATTTGAGAAAAATTGTGATGAGATTTTGTCGACATTTCTTTTGGTTGCAGCTACTTGTACTTGTACTGAAGATCTCTCTCTTGCTAAGAGGGAGTGTTAATGTTCTGGTAGCTACGAGAGAGTTTCTCATACCTGTCTATTGCTTCTTCAGTGTTATTCATTTGCACACTATATACTATATATATATGGAGTTGTGTGTGTTTGATTTGGTTGTGTATGTGGTTATTGATGTTGAGATCTTCCCGTGCCTTGTATACATTTATTATGTTGTGATTTATATCAAAGTTGTGGTTAAAGTTTGCGCCTCTCGCGTTGACGTTTCTCCAAGAGTCTCTCTCGCTTGCGGTCTCCAAGAGTCTCTCGGTTGCGGCTTCAAGAAGTCGTAGTGTTTGGTGCTTTGTATTCTCCTTTTGTTTCGTTTCTACTGTGGCTAAAGTCTTTAGTGTTCAATATGATGCATCTTCCTGACGGCACTTGTGTTGAGATTTTAATGTGAAAGAAATCTCAGTTTTCAGATCATCGGATATATGTTTTGTTTTGTTCTGTTTTTCTTCTCCCGATGTTTACAGTCCATTGTTAATATTGTGAGATCAACTGAAAAGTTGCGGTGAAGCATGCAGAAGTATTTCTGAGAATTCGTATTATTCTTAGGATCTGCATCAAGTGTTCTACTTTAAATTTATACTTTGAGGTGAAATCATTATTCGTCAATGAGCAGTTTTTTATGAGAAGATATATTGAGTCGTATACATTATATTTGTTGAGTATCATTTTACTCATTGGACTTTTGTTTTCAGAAGGAATTGTATTCACATTATTTATCCTAAATAAAGGACTTTTTTTGGTGTGGTTGGCGTTTCCCTCGAGTAAGAAGGTTTTCCCAAGGTAATCTGGTGTACTTTGTCATTATTATTTTTATCTATTTCTGGTTCATAATATTTAACAGAAGCTACGCATGAAGGACGAGGTTTGAGTCTGAAATCCAAGGATGGCAAGGTTGTTTCAAGTCAAAGTGGAAATCTAAGTTGATCACCAAGCAAACAAGGTGCTCTCAAGTCAAAGATTAAGCCCAAGGCATCAAGGTGGGAAACTCATGCAAACTTGAATTTCCTTCCGAAATCCAAGTTCAATCGAAAGATCAAACTACATGCCACACTTCTACAAGCACAAGGTCAAGAACAAGTTTGAAAGCATGGCAATAAGGAGATTTCAAGATCACGACATCATGAAGGCAGCAAGATTTCAAGCACAAGTGCAAGTTCAAACAAATGTGATGAGAAGATTTCCAAGAGTAGAGAAGACAACATGAAGATAAAACGATTGGAGAATATGAGTCATGACAATTGAGGGCTTGATAATGTTGAAATATTTTCTCATCATCAATAGGTATTTATTAAGCCTATAAGAAAATTATCTTAAAGAAAATTTATTATAAACCTATGTGGCATTTTATCATTGGCCCACTGATTGGTTCCTTCTTCTACAAGTTTATACCTAACCTCTTCTCTCATTGGCCCACGACAGCACTATAATTTTCTGATTGGCCCACACGGTGTTGCTCTTTTATAATTGGGAGGGCATTTAATATTTGTTAGCAATGGTTATGGAAACCCTAATTAGGGCTTTGATGGATTAATTTGGGTCATTGATTCTTATTTAATCTTGGTCATCCATTGTAATAGAGCTCCCTACATAAAGGCTTGCTCTCTTCATTTGTAAGAGAGCTATGTTGGAGAATTGTTGCCAAAATACTACTGAAATTGCTCTCTATTCATTGTTGTGTTTGCGTGGTGGATATTTGTGATCGTTTTTTTAGTATTGCATGGTTCTTTGCATTCCTCACTTAGAATAGAATTTGTTTTCAAGTATTTAGTGCTAGAATTTGCTTCAAGTAGTTTAGATTGGATAAGAGTTATTGTGGATGCCTCTTTGATTTAGCTCGCTTAGACCAAACCACTAACTACTTTCTGCTTTTTGATTGCTGCTTGTTGCTTGTAAGCATGCCTAGCGTGGTAGAAGGGCATAATCATAAGCTTAACTTCAATTAGTACTTGCTCATTGATTGGCATCCATAGATGGAGTTAATGAAATGGTAGTGATTTGAACATCTTTCAAGCATATCTTAGAAGATTGCACTAGGTTGGTGGAGTTGATGACAAGACCATATCTAGTAGAGTCTCAAAGATATTCACAAGTTCTTACATCCTAGCATAGAAGTAGAAGTAGTTTAGATTCGTAAGTTTAAGCTCATAACAAGTTAGGAAGTCAAAATATTTTCATTGCACGTTGTGAAGGCATATCATTCACAAGCCAAGTTGATGCATCTTAGTGAAATAGTGTAAGTCCCCTCGTGCTACCAGCATATCACATCATTACAATTGAGTTAAGTCCACCATTTGAAGGAACCTTGGAGTCATCTCGATGATCTTTCCTCGCAATCTTTAGCATACGTGATGTCTTTGTTCAAGAGAGAGTTGGAAATTTGGTATTCCACTTTGGAATATTGAATCTTTGATTATGCATGTTGTAGTGGCATAAAACTCACATCAACAGTTCCTATCAGCAGTTCAATCAAATTAAGACAGACTTACATCTGCTAGAATAGGAGAGTTAATTTCAATTAGTTATCAGTTATCTCAGTAAATTAAGGAGTTAGTTTCAATTAAATGTAGATAAATTAAGAGTTATTACGTCAGTTATCTCCCTAGAATATTGGGAGTGATAGATCAATTAATTAACTGTACATGTGGGATTAATTCCCAAAATTGTCCATGGGGTTGAGCATAATTGGTTAAAGAATTGATTTCTCATTGTGGAGACCCAAGTTCAAGTCCCAAAGGGACATCTAATATGGAATTCTAAGTTGTGACTTTTGGTCTTCCATAGCTAGCTTCTAGTGTGGAGATGGTCTCTAAATAAGTGGATTTCTACGTAGTGACTCTTGGTCTGCCATATATGGTTTCTAGTGTGTTTTCTCGAAAGGAGCTCGCAAGAGTATGTATTGTTATAATATTGATGCTCATGTGAGCAAAATATTTGTAAACAATTAGCAATATATTAAAAACCCAAAAATAGGTGGATCGTCCAAATGGAGGATATTATACTCAACACAGGGAATAGTAGAAAAGCATCTTTTGGAAATTGTTAAAAACTTTCTTTTGTGAAAGCAAAACAGCAGATGTCTTCAGTGCCTAGGACAAAAACCCACTAGAACAGTTCGTCGGTTCTAGGGATGTAACCCTCCCACAGCCATTATCATTTCAGTTTTGCCACAGCAGCAGTTGTTAGCAGGATGTAGGAAAGGAAGCACCAAGTGTTATCTGCAGTATATCAGGGAGGACGGAAACCCTCACCAACAATCATTATCACAGGTAAATAGACTGAATCCGTCCTGGGCATCTAGAATCCAATTGGCACCTAGCTTCATCCCAGGATACGATCTGAATAATAGGTCATCTAGTGAGTTACGTCAAAGATTTGTTTTGTGGACTGTCATAGTTATCAAAAGATAAAAGATTTGTTCTTAGTTTTCCCTACATCATTTTTTTTTATCTTTGAGTTAAAATCTTTCGTTGGTATTAGTCTATTAGAGCTGTGATCTTGCCAACTTGTGGGAAAAATGATAATATATATTATCAGAAAATATAAATTTATAGAATTAAGCACCGCATGTCAAAAAGTGACAATGAAACAGAGAAAAAAAAATATTCAAGTGAGGATAAAGAATAGGAATTTCTGAAGTGATGAGATCTTTGAAGGAAGTTATAGTGGTTCTACAAGGTAGGCAGCAATAGCTCATTGAGCTCCTCATTCTGAACCAACAGAGTAAGGAAGCATATCAGGCTGCTACACCTCTGAGGAATGCTACAGAGAGCATCTTCATTTGCAGCCATGAATCCAAACATTCCAGCAAAGTCAACTACAAGTAGAAGTTTACCCAAGGTCATATTTTTGTAGAAAGAAGCAGTGATGTGGGATGAAAATGTAGACAAACAGAGGGAAGAAGATTTGGATGCATTACATGTGGAATATGGGCTTAAAAGTGCATAATTTCAAGTAGATATTACTTTTGTGAATTTTATATAGTGAAGGCAAAGATTAGAACTAAAAATGCAAGTAATTCCTGTTCTTAGGAATCATAAAGATTTATTACGCGGGTTGGCAAAGCTCAATTTCCCCTGGTTCAATGAATCTAATAAAACCTCAGCCAAAGCATGGATTCAAAAAAACTGAACATATATTTCATTGAGCCCAATGTATGGGGAAGAAGCAATCAAATTTGAAATTCTTCACCTTGAAGAGGTCACACCTGAATAGTGCTTTCACTCCTTAGTGACTCGGGGGCACAACCATATCACCACCTATGAGAAGTTTTGTGAGAGATTAGAAAATAGGTTTGAAAGCCAAGATCCTGAAGACCAGTTTTAGGAGCTTAGATAGCTACACCACCAAAGCTCCGTGTAAAATTATGTGGCTGAATTTCAAAGAATAGCAGTGATAGTACCTAATGCGTCAAATAGTGAATGTCCCCTTTCTGAAATAGGATTTAATAAATAATAATAATAAAATTAAAATATAAAAACAATAATAATAAAATGAAAATATAAAAATAAATAATAATAAAATATAATATAATATAAGTACAAGTTAATTAAGTTTAACGAGAGGTCAAGAGATAAGTAATGAAGAATTGTGACTCCCTCAACATAAGATATAAAAGGGAGGAGACTTCATTTGAAAGGGGATATGGAGGAAGGAAGAAAGGAGGGAGCATAGGAATTAAAGAAGGATTAATGTAAGGAGAAAGGAATGGGAAGAAAATAAGGAAGTACATCTTTCAAAGGGCAGCAATGATGAAAGGCTGTAACTCTTTCAAAGGGTTGTAATTATGGAAGGTTGTGACTCTCTCAAAGGGCAGAAATGATGAAGGGTTATGACTCTTCCAAAAGATGGTAATTATAGAAGGTTGTGACTCTCTCAAAGGGCAGTAATGATGAAGGGTTGTGACTCTTTTGAAGGGCATTAATTGTGGAAGTTGTAACCATTGCAAAGGGGCAGACATGATGAAGAGGTGTAACTCTCCCCCATATTGGAGAATATAAAGGAGAGAAGGTTTCATTTGAGGAGGATATCCAAGATCAAGTTGGGAAATAATATATTATTCTCAAAGGCAACAATGAAAAGTGGTGACTCGACTCTTATGAAAGGTGGCGGTCCCATTCACCAATAAAATATAAAGGAGATTTCATTCCAAGCATTAAAGGGTGACTTATCAATAATCACTCATGAATCCATCCATGGCATATTGTTCCTATTCGAAGAGCAGATTTACATCAGAAAGAGAATCAGGGATCTTAAAGAGAGACAGAATAGATATTTAAATCATCAATCGAACTAAGGAAAACAAGAATGTTGAAGAGGCAAGAAAAATGCATCAATTATAACAGCATGAAGGATGCCTTTATTATAGGTTAATAATGGTGATTAAGATAAGAGCGGCGATCTGATAATTTGATCCCAGCAGTTGAGTATTATTTAAATATACAATTAAGTTGATAAACAGAGGGTAACTAAAGGATGTGATTAAATCAACCAAAGGACAGTGAATGAAGAGGCATGTCCATTGCCTAACAAGAAACACACCAAGAGATGTTCCCTCTCACAAAAGGCGTTAACATATTAAATGGAGATAACACGAAAGCACCCAAGACCTCACATCAGTGATCAAGCAAATCAATTCAATTAGCAATTAGCGCTCATAGAGGGCAGGCAGATCAGTTCCTGAGATATCAGTGATCAGGAACACAGATCAATCAATCAGAAGTTCCAATTTATTGCAGGCACCAGCATTCTTGTGTGATTGTGGTATGCATGAGATGTGTGCTTAGTATATCTAACATCTTATTTCTTTTGTGAATCGCTAGATTCTAGATTTATTCATTTATTTCCCTAAGGACTCCTCACTAGATACACCCCCCCTCATCTGGATGGCAAGAGCCACATGAAGCCTGAGGGATAATAATCAGCTCTTGTGTCTAGTGTAGAGGGTTAATGGATTATGGATCTCTCACTAGATACACCCCCTCATCTAGATGGCAAGAGCCACATGACGCCAAGAGGAATAATAATCAGCTCTTGGGTCTAGTGTAGAGGGTTAATGGATTATGAATCACTCACTAGATACACCCCCTCGTCTGGATGGCAAGAGACACATGAGGTCGGTGGGGGGGGGTAATAATCAGCTCTTGGGTCTAGTGTAGAGGTTTAATGGATCTCTCACTAGATACACCCCCTCATCTACATGGCAGGAGCCACATAGGCCAAGAGAGATAATAATCAGCTCTTGGGCCTACTATAGAGGGTTAATAGATTATGGACACCTCATTAGGTACAACTCCTCATATGGATGGCGAGAGTCACATAAGGCCAAGAAGGATAATAATTGGCTTTTAGGCCTAGGATAAAGGATCTGTTAAGGCACCCTAATAGACCCCTTATCCTGCCTCTCCTATGGTTGGATTCCATCAATAAACTGAATAATAGTTGCACAGAGACCCATATTTGACCCCTTGGGACGCGTCTCGGAGACCAAGACACGTCTCTAGTACCAAAGACCTTGGTTGAGACATCTCATATTGCAGGAGGCTTTCAACTGCAGTCTCCCATGGAAAAAGTGTCAGTTCCCACACAAATAAAACAAAAATCCCTAAAAATTAAAAGTTAAATGCACTAGGATGATGGAAAATAAACACACCACAAAAGGGAAAATAGGAACCAACGTAGGTCAAGAGTCGACACGAGATAATGAGACCACAAGTATTTTCCATTTGGCTATTTGCAATTCGATGCAAAACTCAAAAAATGTTCATATTTTCTATAATACTCTTGTTGTTCTTTTAATCCTTTATGTAGACTTTGCGGTATACACAATAAGCAAGGTTGCACGGGGACGGGGGTACTTGGGTACGTCAATTTTTTTTTTAATATAATTTAATATTTTATAGAGAATCTAAAAATATGAGTCATGACAATGAGTTTTCAAAACAAGAACAGTGATAAAGTTTGCAGATGTAATGTATTGTTTTCAATTTCAGATTTGAAATATGTTTGTAATAATAATATGCTAAATGCTTACATGCATAACAGAGAAGGCAAACTTTAAACATGAACAAGAAGATCATAAATCGTATAACAATGACATATTGCAAATGATAAACTTCTGACTTGAACAGTGATTAAAGTTTACTGTTAATTAGTATTGTATCGAAGTTTCAAACTGATTACATATTGAATTAAGCTTGATAAATAGCAAGCTGATACACAAACAAAAAACTGAAACAAAAATCAGAAATCTTAATCAAGGTCCTCTAACTATGATGCTCTCCACTGAGTACCTGGTACTTGGGTACATGTACCAATATCCGGTGTACATCCCAGGGGTATGGGTACGAGTACCCAAGCAACATAGACAATAAATGTGAATTCTATTAGATCCTTGAGAGTTGGGAATTTCCCTATGATATACATTTTTTTCTTCATTCTTGTGAGTACGTCTATATTCATATTCTCATATATATAATCTCTATATTCACATTCCCATATATATAGCCCCTATTCACATTCTCATATATATAATCACATACAACAGCAAAAGGATTTGCAGTGTTGAAAGATTCAACTTGTTGGTTTGGGAAATTGCCTTCAATTTCCTTATACACTTTATCTATATTCATATTTAGCTTTACATATATATACCTATTTTCAGATTTTCTTTTAATAATTAATTATTAAACTATATTTTAAAAAATTGGCATCTCCAAGTACCTACGTCTCCCATTTTGAAAATCCTAATCAAAAATAGTCATATCGGTACCGGTATCAATCTCTTGAATCTTCAAGTACTCCAGTCTCAATGTGTAATGTCCCCATTTTTTCATGAGCATCGGAGTTGAGAGATTAGCCTATTATTCTGTCCCTCGTAGGCTAATGAGGTTGGTTAGAGGATCCTTTGAGGGATGCATCTTCTTCAGTGGTCAAGGTTTTGCAGGTTTGGCTTTCGTTCGAGGTCTCCAGGACTCTGTATGCAGAATTTGCTATTTATAGTAAGTTTTGAGGGGGATAGAGAGGGACCCCTTCTATTTTTAGAAATGGGGTATGGTCGTATGCGGCTTGATCACGTCATCTTCCAGTTCAGACGGTGTGCAAAGATGATGAGTAATAATGGAGATATTAATAATTATTTGGTTAAAATCTAGGATACCGGGTTCGGCCCCTACCCCCTGCGGACCCTGCCAAATTCGAACCGGTCCGAAATTCGGGTCCGGTTCGACTGCGGGTTCGACTGTTTTTGGCAGGGTTCGATTTTTCAACCCCAAATT
>MU224522.1:157765-171855 GCA_018584345.1 Thuja plicata
AACTTAAGTCACTTAAGTGAAGGGTCAATTTATCATAGATGGGGCCAAGTGAACAATTAATTTTAAAAGAATTATTTGCGCACCAACTATAGAGTTTTAAGTGAAAAGAATTAAAAAGTGGGAATATGTCTTTTATCCCACATTGGCTAGGAAAGTGTTTGAGCTCCCACAAGAAAAGAATAAAAGAGACTTAAGAGCTCATTCTGAATATGTTTTTATGATGATTATTGAACTTTGGTTGATTTTTGTTCTTGCTTAGAGAACGAGGGTTTCTACATACAGCCGTCATTGGAGAACGGAAAATCTTCAGTGTTGCAACCATTTGAGTTGGTGAAATATCCAGTGAATTTGGCATTCAAGAGAGCTTCATTCAGGAGTTCTATTTGTGCTTAAAAGTGAAGAATTCCATCTAGGGTTTGAAAGTTTAAAGGTAAATGTACAGCAGACTTGGAGATTCATTCTTTGCAGCCATTCTATATCAGATTTTATCTATTTAATAGTTGCTATAGTAGCCGTGAATAGTGATTTTGCTACAGTAGCCGTGAATAGTGTTCTGCTTCAGTACCCGCGTGAACAGTAACGCTACAATACTGTGATCAGTAAAATGCCTGAAGGTCTTGGTGCATTGTGTTAAGGCTGCGATCCAATTTGAGTCATGTTTCAGTGAGCTGCGTCCCAATTTTGGTGTTCACCAAAGACTGCAAATCGGATTCCAGGTTTCTTCATTTGCATTTGATTAATTCTAGTTTGCATGTTTTGCATCGATAAGTTTGTTTGTCAATCACTAAGGTTTTTTTTTTTTAAATCAGAATTCATTTGCAGCAGTATATACTTCAGACTTTGTATTTTCTAAGTCATATATGGCAAGTGTTTGACAAAATGCCAATGTCCTATATGATGCAAATTTGATGTGTTTGGCCTATCATATGTTATATATATTTGGTCTGCAATTGATTTATGGTATTTTTCAGATTGTATGCAACTTGTTTGACAATATTCCTTGAGTAGAAAAATCATCTTTCTCCATCATTTAGCAAGGGATACTACATTGGTATCAGAGCATTGCATGTATGCCAACTGTTTGAGTAAATGTGTTGAGTGAAAGTACAAGTTGGGAGTTAGAACATGCAGGGGTTCTTACACAATGCATCCTTGCAATATATCTTGAGGTTAATTTAATGTTCCTAACCCTAGTTGCAGTAATCTATGTTTTGATATCTCTAACAAGGAAGATCTATTTTGTGAATTATGTTTCAATAATTTCCTAACATGTTGCAGCAATCTATGTTTTGATATCTCTAACAAGGAACATCTATTTTGTGGATTATGTTTCAATGATTTCCTAACATATTGCAGGATCTCAACCAGGTACGTAATGTTACTTATTTAATTCTACTTCTTGTTCTACTTGGAAATTATGATTTAGGGAAAAAGCTAGGGCATCTACCAGAAGGGACATCACAGATAGCCACCTAGTATTCCTTTTCATGGAAAGGTTTTAAGAGCACCTCAGAGATCTAGTTAAGGTCCTTGGCCCAAGACCATTATAAGAAGACATCAAAAGGGCCTTGATATTAGAACCATCTGATTGCCCTGACATGGGAGACTGCTACACCTAGCTAAATTTTTCAAAAGTCTACCACTGGGCGTGCAGGTTCAGAAAGATCACAACAGCAATAGAGGACTCTTAACACAATTTTTTCCATAGAAATTGGGGCTTGTACCCTCTCAACCTACAAATCGTATAGAAGATAGGCATACCTTTAAGAGCCTGCAACCAAGTGACATGACACGCAATGAGATGCAGAGGAAAGAGTTACGCTTTAACTACAAAGGGCCTTGAAGAGGGAAAGTGTGAGTTATACATGGCAATACAGAGCATGGTAATCGGTCTTCCATCACTAGGAAGAAGCCACATGGGGGTGGGCTGATCCCCTCAATCACTCAACCTTGTCTTGCTTGATAAGAAGCAAATTAAGGGAGGGAAGGACTTCTAATGTTCCCTTTCCGATTAGAGCACTGAATGGAATTTCTGTCAGCGAGCAGTAAGGAATAAAAGTCTTGTTGATAGATAATTCAGATCAGGACAAAATCTTCAATCTTCCACCAGAATGGTACAAGTCCTGTCAACAATTCAGTCAAATTAAAACCAAGTCTTTCATCTTAAGTCTTCTGCTACAATAAGGCAAGATAGTTGCCACTTATATCAACAAACTAAGAAGTTAGTTAACAGTTATGTGGTGGATTATATCCCTCAAATCTTAGTACTGGTTGATAAGTTAATTAACAATAAATGTGGGATTAATTGATGAAATTGCTCGATCACCCAAGCTAAGGGTATTATATGCAACACCAGAAATAACAGAAATTCATTTTCACAAAAAAACTTCTTTTGTGAAGCACAGCAGTAGAGTTCTTCAATGCCTAAAGGTTAAGACGAAAACCCATTGGTACAGCCAGCAGTAACTAGGGAAGTAACCATCCAACATCCATTACCATTTCAATTTTGCAGCAGCAACAATTGTTAGCATGATGTAGGAAAGGAAGCTCAAGTGTTATCTACAGTATATCAAGAAGAATGGAAACCCTCACCAACAACCATTATCACCGAGTATCAGCAAGACAAAATCTGGGCATCTTGATACATTCAAAATCCAGCTTCACCCCAAGATCCATTTTGAATATTAGGAAATCTAGTGAGTTATGCCAATGATTTGTGCAACTACGATAGTGTGAAAAGAATAAACAGTATTTTATATTATTAGCTTTCCTTGCATTGTTTTTTGCATCTTTTAGTTAGAATATTTTAGGGAAAATCAAATTTTACTTACCAAGCCTCAATGTGACAAGTACGCAAACTAGAGGCTAGGGAAGAAATCACACTAGGAAAAACTCTTAGAAAAAAGATGGAGCCAGAAACAAGAATCAAGGGATCTTTTGCTCAATAATTTTCAACAACAAATTACAAAGTAAGTCAATTTGAGTATATTGTGCAAAACATCAAGGCTAATATGGCCAAAATCAATTGCCAATTGGATAATCTCAAGCACAGACTTGGTCAATTGTTGAGTTTGCAATTGAAATTGCTAGGCCCACCACTAGTCACTAATACACAAACCAATGCAAAACACAAATATATCACAACTACTATCTTCAGTTGGTACCACAAGGCTGCATAACACGATACCAAAAATGGAAATGTGTAAGTTTATGGGAAGGATCTAGTCACCTAGATCCAGCAAATGGAGAAAAAAAATTATGTTCATGAGATCTAGCATGGACAAAAGTCGGTAATGGCATCATTTTTATTTGGAACCTAAGCAATTCACTTGGTATCATTGGCTTTGTGTTCAAAAGAAGGGTCTCAAAAAATAATTGGTTAGTTCTTACTGATTATTTACCTTTTCAACAACCATTGCCTATGCAAAGGTTACACCTCCTCAAGCGCTGCTTATGATGTTCCTCTTTAATTTTAATTTTAATTTTAATTTTACTGGTCACTGCCAAGGAATGTGAGTTGGCATCGTGGAATATTGACTAAGTCGGACCTTAATTATTATACTCCCCTTGGTCGGCCCTTTTACAATGATACCCTTTTGTCACCTAGGCCAGCCTCTTGTATTGAAATACTATTATATTTTATTTTTTTATTTTCATTATTTTTCAGTCAGCCCTATCACTTGAGTTTAGGTGGCTCTGATCTTACATATTGGCGAGGACATGACAAAGAATATCGACTTGATAATCCTATGGTTTCCACTATAATCCTATGATTTCCACTCATCCAATGTGTAATGCAATTTGAAATCAGAGCTTAATGAAGGTGTATTCTATAATGCCATTTCATCACTATGTGCTTTCTCATAGCCTACTGCAATGTGACTTGTCAAATTCATTTAAAGACAGCCTGTTTGAATTGAACACCTTACATTTGAATCTTGCACCAAATTGTAATCACATCTAAGGCATTATTGGTCACAAGGAGGTTCATCTTTAAAACTGTAAAGAATTATACTGCATCTTGATGTACTCATCTAAAGGATCACTCTACATGTTTCCTTTATCACATGAGCATAGGGCAACATACAACATTTCTAGTTAGCACCAAGGCATTTCGCCTCTACCTTCTATAGAAGATCATTCATTCTATATTGCAAGGAAGTATGACGGAAGATAGGAAGTCACAGGTAAGAATCCAATTTCGGTAGCAGATCAAAGTTTAGAAGATTAGAGAGATCATCTTATTGAATATCATCTCCAAGGATTGTAACTTAAGAAGCCCTCTTAGCTCCAAAGAATTCAATTTCGGAAGCAGATTAACTCATTGTAATTCAAGACTGAGTTCTTATTCTGATTGTAAGCCATTGCATTAAGGAATACTAATGTAATTTGAGATGTGAATCAATGAAAATATTGTTCTACAATTCTTGTGTATTTGCATTCCACTGTATGAATTGATGAATGATTTTGTGCTAAGCCTTAATGTTTGCAAAGTTCTTCATTAAATCATCCATCCATGACTGTGTCATAAAAGCAGCTGGAATTTTTGAAAGTATATACAATGTGAAAAAACATCAGAAAAACCAACGGACAGAGGGATATAGAATAGGTATCAACCACCATGATCGTATTCTCGGTCTACAACTAGGGCACGAAAAAATCTCATCTAAGGAGGCCTTTCGCGCATGCAAGCATTCACTTGTCCTAAGCGAAGGGCCATCCTCATTTATTTGCCTGTTTATGGGCAATGAATCCGTTGGCTCTCGATCGGAGTCTAGTGCAAATGAGAATCTCTCTTTTAAATCTGTTGTGCTTGGAGGAAGAAAATCCATGAGTGGAGTGAAGATCTTGGCTGCTAGAGGTCTGAACAATCCCTGCACTAAAGATGGAGGATCCGTGTGTAAGTGCTCTGACACGACCCTTTTCATTACTCCTAATTCTGAAATGGCTAAATAGGTTAACTTAGAAAGGATTAGATTAAAAGACGTTATTTTCCTTTCTGTTCTTGAGCTTTCAAAATTGCCTTCGAGGAGTTATATGAACAATTGGCTCCAATCGGTTTGGGTTAAGAAATTAGGGTTTAAATTTTCCTTTTGCCATATGCTGTAAAAAGGTCTTTTCATTATTTTCTTTAATGAAACTAATTGTCAGAAGGAGGTTTTAAAAAAGGAGTTCTTATCGATTGGGAATAGTTGCTTCAAGGCTATTGACTAGACGCCTAAAGCTAATAATCAAGAAATCGCAGCTTTATCTTGCCCTAGATGGATTTATGTTACAAATGTCTTGCCTTTCCTATGGAAATGGCTTCCTCAAAAGCTTGAATCAACTAGTAATGTTCTACGCATTGATGAATCCTCTTCTGTATTGCCCCATATGGATGCCCAGATTCTGATTTTCGTTAAGCCTAGGGTTGATCTCCTACAGCACATTAGTATTGAGTTGGAAGAACACTTTGAATGCCAACTTGAGTTCTTGGGAGGCCTAAATGACTGCTTCCTGTGTAGGAAAGGTCAACAAAGAAGAAATTGCCCTCTTCTAAGGAGCAAAAAAAGCATTGTTGTTGTTGGGCGCCATGAAGTCAACAAACCTAACCCTAACCCTAAGGGGGCTCGTTGCCATAATGCAGATAAGACCGCTGAGGAGGTCACCCACTCTCCCCACGCATTTGTTGCCCCTTCAAACCCTAATTTGGATGCTCCCTTGCCTATTGTTGAGAACCCTCCCCCCATCTTCTGCTAATCCTCCCCCTCGTTCATCTTCCATTGTTGAGGAGCTCGATAGCTTGAACTCTACTATCAGAGAGGCCTTTGGTGCTCAAGTTGCCCCCGTTATCCCTTCTATTGCCAATGCAAATGAAGGACCACCAGAGTCGGGGGGTCAGAGAAGTTTTGTTAAATGCAAAACTCAAAATGCACAACAATTGGTAGTGGAAAAAATTAAGAAGATACAGGAAATAAGAAAGAGGATTGAAGCACATGTCTATACAGAACAAGTGGGTAGGAAATCCAATTCTTCCCAGAGTACTGTCAATGGACAGCCATCTCAGACTTCCCTCCCTAATAGGGATGAGACCACAATCGTGGGCAAAGAGACTCCAGGTCATGGCACCAACTTGGTTGTGGACTCTTAGAAAGAGAAGCTTATTGCCAATCCTCTTGAAAATGCATATACTGATAATAAGACTCCACAGGAGTCAGAGAGTTTGAACATTCTAGCCAAGGTGTTACCTTGGATGGACACCTCTCTAATCATGATGGTGGGCTTGTCCCTAAATATGGAGAGAGTGAGGTGGTTGTCCACAAGGTTAAGGCGGATGCTAATGAATGGGCTATCGTTCCTTATAGATCTAACTTGGCCTTGAATATGTGGTTAGAGGTAAACAAGGATAAGGAAGCAATGATGAGAAGAAAGTGGGTCCTAAAAGAAAGAAGAGAGCTAGGAGGGGCAGCAATGCCTCAACTAGCTTGGGACATGTGTTTGTGCTCGAGAAAAAAAGGGGCAGACCCAAAGAGTTAATTACAGCTAAGACAGACACAAAAGGGGCTAAAGGGCAGTTGCCAAAATGCTATTAGTCTTACCAGACCCCAATGGACTTAGAACCCTAGATTATGGCATGGAATTAAACTGTATTTCTTGGAACATCCGGGGATTGGAATCCCCAGACAGAAAATATGTTGTTAAGAGGTTTCTAAGGTCTCATAAAAATGTTGATATTTTGTTGCTTCAAGAGCTCAAAGTTGTCCGGTTCTCTCTTGAAATCAATTTAAAATGTATTTGGAGAGAGGCGTTGTTCTTTAACACCAACCACTCTAAGGGCAAGTGTGGAGCAGCCATCTTACTTAGCTATAAATGGAAGGATCAAGTGGTCAAATGGGGTTGCTCGTCGAGTAACAAGGCAATGTGGATCATTTTAAGGATGAATGACAAGGAAGTTGGGGTATGTTTGGTATAGGCTTCCAATGATTATCGGGAGAGGATGAACCTCTGGAAGTGGATGTCACAGTTGGAAGAGGTGCCTTGGATCATTTGGGGGGACTTCAATATAATTGAATGCCCTTTCAAATAAATCTGGGGGATCCAGATTTGAGTGGAAAGGTAAAGAAAGGCTCTTCTAGAATAGGATGATCAGCAAACTAAGGGTAGTAGACCCTATGGCAGGGAAGAAGAATGAATTGAAATGTTTGTGGTATACATGGTGTAATTCACAGCAAGGCTCCAAGAGAATCTATTGTAGGCTTGACATATTTTATGCCAATGAAGATGAATTTATTTTTAAAAAGAAGGAAATGAAGGATGGGTCAAAGTGACTCCTTAAACCCTGATCACCATCTGATGCAGACCATCATAACAACGAGTAATCCCAAGGAGGTGCGGAAAGACAACAGAGAGGCATTTGCGTTGATACTAGGTTGCTCCATGATGAGGATGTGATGCAAGCAGTTGGTATCATTAGGTTCCTGAACAGAGGAAACACAACCCTTAAGGGGGCTAGGGATAGATGGAACCAGAATGTTATTAGTTGGAAGGGTCTTTTCCAAATGGTGGGGAGGAAGAGAGCCAAGGATATGAGAAGAGTGGAGACTTACTTGCATAATATGTTGCACAAAGTTGAAGAAGTATTTCAAGCAAACCCTAGCAATAGGGAGGCTAATGATGCCCTCTGTCATGCCAAACGTACATTAAGAAGAGTCCAGAATGTCAAGATAATGGGTTTGAAAACGAGGGCCAGAATGAATTGGCTGGAACATGGAGATAAAGGCTTCAAACTTTTCTTTCAGATGCTCAAGTGCAAGGAAGCCAAGGTAAGCGTAGAAAACATTTGGGATAATGATGTGAACATAACAGACCAAATGGAAATTCTTAATGCATTCAAGGACTTCTATGGTAACCTCTTTAAATGAAAGAATAACAGTTTAGAGAAGGAAGTTACCATATCCAAGATCCGTAGTATTATACCTAACAAATCGGAAGGCATAGACACCTCAGATCTAAGTAAATAAATTACCATAGAAGAAACCCACAAGGCTATACTTGATCTTCATAACGATAAGGCTCTTGGGCTTGACAGTTTACCAATGGAGTTTTACAAGAAAAATATTTCATGGATTAAAGAAGAGCTATTGGAGATGTATAATGAAGCCTTAAAAGAGGGATCTCTTGGGGATAAGATTAATACTGGACTCATTAAGCTTATTCATGAGGATGGAGACAGGACTCTAATCAAAACTGGAGACCCATTACATTGCTCAAGGTATCATATAAGATTCTTGCAAAAATTCTAGCTAAAAGAGTGGAGAAAGTCCTCCCTAAGGTTGCTAACCACACCTAGACTGGATTTGTTAAAGGAATATGAAAACCTCTTGCCATGCTGGGAGGTAATGAACTAGGCTAAGGAATCCAATCAGCGGGCCTCCATGTTGCTGATCGACTTTGAGAAAGCATATGATCGTATTGAATGGAATTTCATCCATATGATGCTTGATGGTCTAGGCTTCCCTAAGCAATTTTGTCACATGGTCAACATATTGATGCAGGATGCAAAGGCGATGGTAGAAGTTAATGGTGTAAGATATGTTACAATCAGTTTATCCAGATCAATTAGGCAGGTCTGTCCCCTTGCACCTGCTCTATTTGTTCTGGCTGCGGGTGCCATGTTTTATCTTCTAAGAGATTGCCAGCTCTCCCCAAAGATGAAAGGCACCTCTCTCCCAAACCATGAAGAGCTCTCTACTATTCAGTTTGCTGATGATACAACAGTCTTGATTGCACTAGAGGAAAGAAAAAATGTGGAAGCATTGATGGGTCGGATGGATCTATTTTGTGTTGCTTCTGGTAGTAAAATATCCTTGTCCAAATCAATCATGCTTGGATGGAGTGATAAACCACCTAACTGGTTCAACAAATATCATATTCAATGGGGGGGCATACCACCAGGTAAGGTATTTGGGAATTCCATTTGCCATCAGTCCTAACCTCAAAGAGATGTGGAATTGGATTCAAGGGAAAGTAGACAAGAAATTAAAGAGATGGAACAGACAGTACTTCTCTATGGCTGGTAGAGTTCAGGTCTGCCAAAAGATTCTATCCTCTTATAATATTTACTATTCAGCAGCATAGTTGTTCTGTCAATATCAATTTAATCACATCCAGAAGCAGATCAGAGATTTCCTATGGTCAGATGGTAAGGGCAACAGGAAGAGGCATGTGGTGAAGTGGATGTGGTGTACTATGAGCAAAGGTAAAGAGGGTTGGGCTTGAAGGATCTGAGGTTACAAGGTATCTCGCTGGCAGCCAAGTGGATCTTTAAGGCATTGCAAGGAGATGAACCCTAGAAAGTACTAATAAGGTATAATATTTATAGAGTTGTTCCTATGCAAAGCCCCTCTTGGAGTGATCTCCCCCTCTGTGACATTATTGCAAGATAGTTTGTTGTCAGATCTGTTGGGTCAATGGTGTTCAAATCTATCTAGAAAGCATGGGGTGTGGTTAGACAGCACAATTGTCAGAATGGCATTGTAGTCAGTAGACAAAACATCTGTGGTGAAAGATCTGTTTGGTGGAATCTTAGACATAAAGATAAGCTTCTTGGTCTTCTGCAGGGCTGCTCTGCTAGATATTGGGCAAACAAAGGAATAAGATGTTTTAATGATATTATTAGGGATGGACAACTAATCTCATGGCATGAGATTTGCACAGTTTTTGGCATTCCCTCGACCCATTGGAGAACCAATTCCATCATCAAAAGATGCATTTGTTTCTTTATCTCTTCCTAAGCCCTGTATCTCTGATCCTCACAGATTTGAGGTTTTTTCTTGGCTATATGGCACCCCTCTCCCTATGCTTAAGGCCAAATCCAATCACACCTGCCTTGCTGACAGCCTTGACATCCTTTCCCATGTTTCCTCCTGCCGGAATGCTGATCTTGACCCGACCTCGTGGCAGACCCTGCTTTGTAGCCTGTGGAACAGACCCATTGAGCCCAAGAAAAGGTGTTTTATCTTGAGTTTACTCTTGTTCAAGCTGCCTGTACATAACAAAGATGGTGAGCTTAATGTGTGTCCTTTATGCAGGGTTCCTGAAACTGTTAATCATATCTTCTTTGATTGTTTATTTGCCAAAGAAGTATGGATCTTGCTTGGATTTATCATTGGCTCTAATATTAGCTCTTGGGAAGTTATTACTAGCCAGATCAACAATTTGAAGAAAAGTTCTAACTTCTTTTTTTCCATCCTCTAGCGAAATTCTTTGGTTACTTTGGAAATCTAGGAATAATGAGTTTTTTGATGGTCATGCTAGAGTACTTACTGAGTCTCTCAGGAGACTCATAATACATGATATTGATTGGCAGGTTTTGGTTACCACGAGGCTCTCCAAAGATAAATTTGAAAAGCTTCTACAGGATGGCACCATGAGAATCTTTACATGGCAAATTTCGCATGGACACACTTGAGCCAGACGGACAGAAGATAGAACTCCCTTTGAAGTTGGCCTGGCCTATTTCATGGCGGACTTGGAAATAGAAAGGAGGGAACAAAGAAGGAATGAGTTTGAACAGGCACCAGCAATAG
The DNA here is from genome assembly GCA_018584345.1 of Thuja plicata. Classification (NCBI taxonomy): domain Eukaryota; kingdom Viridiplantae; phylum Streptophyta; class Pinopsida; order Cupressales; family Cupressaceae; genus Thuja; species Thuja plicata. The sequence continues at coordinate 168,334 of MU224522.1, forward strand.
CAGGACCAGACAATGTGGAACCTGAGGTGGCTGTACCTCTAGCAGTTATAGTACCTGGTGGAGAGGTGGATCCTAATACACTAGCAGAGGAAATCACCGTGCTAAAATGGTCAGATGGACCATTACCATGGATGGCATGGTTCAAAGATCACAACAGAAATACTCCTGATTAATGTAATTTACCTGTTATACACTGTTTTAGAGCTTTTGCATAGCATAATTTTGGGGTCAATAACTATGTACAGGGGTTTTTTGTAAAAGGGATATGCATGTATATGTTGTATCTGTTGATATCACCTTATGAGCAGCGAGTGGGTTTTTTTTTTGGCTGTAATTATGGATAACAGCAATACCATTGGTACTGATCTGTAGAGAGCACACTTTATATTTAATAGAAAAAAAGTATATACAATGTGCTGAATTTTCAGTAACAATCCTCCATCCTTTAGCTTTCTAGGGATTTTTAGCAATATTTTGAATTTTTTCTTTAAATGCCTTTTTAATTTTTATGCACCCAATGGAGCTGAAACAGATCATCCAGTCATTAAAAAGGGAATGTCCCCTCCAAGCCTTCAAGTCCATTGGATGTCACCCAAACACCAAGGATGCATACACTGTCGAATGTTCAAGTATAAAAAATTATCTACCATATGAAGCTTGAAGGAGACAAAAACATCAGAAAACTTAAGGTAAAACTTTTGAAAACAAAATTATTCAGGTTCGAAGTAAACTCATATTTAATTTTATACTTCCAAAAGAATAGTGCTTTCTTGATTCAAAGCCTATCCTTCAAATATAGGATTGAAGACCTTACGTTTTCATCTCAGTTGCTTGTTGATCAATATCACATTGCCAATAGGTGGCTCAAGGGAACCCTAGAAACCAAAGTCAACAGACAATCAAATATATATTGAAACAAACGTCCTTTGGAAACAGACCAAAACTGGGCACAACATGAGGAATAATACACTGCACAGATGTAGATGGCATAATAAAACATAAGCAATCTCGAGATGGCCTTTCCAAACATCAATGACTTAATAGACAGCAAACTAAGGTGAAGTTTGCCATCAACATGAAAAAAACAAACACCACAAATTATCAAATGAAAAACATTAAAAGACTATTGTAACGTATCACACATAAGAAGACCCCATACATAAAAGTTTTCTAAGGAGATCATAATTAACAATTAAATATTTTAATATTGCTCAATAAATATATTTGTGAAAGTCCATCAATAACGAGAGAGATAAGGTATTGCATGACGTGATAAGCCAACCAGCTTAGAATTAAGATGATCTAACAAAGATGCCAAACACAAGGACAGCCAATTCACAAAACACGCACAAGCAATGCTAACTAAAAGGCTTGAAATGTCGCCACCGAAGCAGTATCTGTACTAGTTTATCAGTGGAAGAGGATTCATTAAGTACATACTAGAACTGCCAACAATTTTAACACTAGAAAAATAGGGGCTAACATTGCACACACGTTAGCACCACAAAGCAACGCTAATCCATAAATAGAGACTTCCTAAAATGTCTCAATATATTCGGAGCCCTTTGCAACCAAATGGTCTCATGAACTTCTTAAATTCTCAACGACAGGTGCTGCAGAGAAAACATAGCAACATTTTGCAGAGAAATAACCCTGAAATTTTAAGCCAAGCCATAAAAAGATGGAGTTCATCCAAGCTACGAGTTGGCAAGATCCCATCATAAGCAAGAGAAGAGACCTTAAGTCTCCCTCCTGAACAGTAAACACTCTAAATATTGGGATCTAAATTTTCCAAACTCAAATAAAAAGGTTTCAAGAGATCACTTGACGCATATAACTGAAGCAGAAGTCCCTCCATAGGACTCTACCCTAAGCAATGCTGGTACCTACGGAACAGAGGTTGTCCTAAGACTTGCAAGTTGTTATTATCGCTTTAGAATGACGACTAATTATTGTTCAATGTGTATCTTATCAGGAACGAAATGGTTTCTTTTCTTTCTCCGGTTAAATTCAAATATCGATCCACTAGTTCAATGGGTAAAAATTCCATACCGATATGACAAGAAAAGCTCGCCACAGTCCCCCTTGGTGCATCCAATGCATCAAATTGTGGGTGGAAATCCTGGCGGAGTGCTTGATTCGAGGAGTATTCTCCTTGAAAGCTCGCTTGGCCCTCTCAATTACGCCCATCCCTTCACATTGTGTGGGATCAACTATCTGAGTCGCCAGAGCTTTGAGAGCATCGAACAGGCCTTCCACCTCTGGCGACTCCTCATCGAACAGGCCTATTACCTCTGGCGACTCCCCCTCGCCTTCCTGATTTATTCCGTTTTCTGCCATGTCTTGGCAAGCCCTCCCGTCGCTGGGATTGGGGTTTCAGATTTGAGGCAAAATATCCAGAATGGGGTCAGTCGGATGACACATGGAATTGAAATAAGCGTGTTCGTGGCATTTGCATGCTTTGACTACTTGAGTTTGTTTAAGACAGTTAGATATAAGTAGTAAGATTGTAAAAGTATTTTTCTTAAACAGTGTAGCAGATTTTGATCTCCAGGATTGAGAACGGAAAAGGGCCCAGCATAGCTTCATACATCTTTCCTTTCCATGCTCACGTGTCTGCAATGTTTTCTAATTGGAAAGGACCTCCCAGCTCAAAAACTGAAAATCCTTTCCTTCACCCCATTCTTTCTTTTTTCTATTCTACCATGAACTTGATAAGTTCAAACAAATCGGCCATTTTAAATTTTGATCAGGGTGTAATGGTGGCAAATGTTTGTGGAGCTTTTTTTAAGTTAATAAGTACTAGAGATTTAAAGGGTATAATGGTTATTATATAAATGGTATATTGGTCGTTTGTTTGCTGGAATTTACTTGGAATTGGAAAATAAGAATCAGTTTCTCTTCTCAAAATTGAATTCTGAATTCCAATTCCATACCTCAATTTTAATTTCAGGTTTTGCTCATTTCACATGTTTAAATTCAATGTTATTGTTAATTTTCTAATTGGTTTTTTTTTCATAAATATATCTTTAAATCTAGTTTATAATTATAATAGATTTGGTCTTCAAATTTTTAAATTCAAATTCAATTATGAACTCAAGCTAATCTCTTTTTTATTGGTCTTTATTTCTTATTTCGAATACAAAATATTCAAATTTAAATTCTAAAGTGTTGTATAAAAGGACAAATCATAATTCATGTTTATTAAGGACATAGAGATTGATTCCATATAGCATGAAATTCAATTATGAATTACATCATCATTAGAAGATCATATTGTGTACATCAACATTAATATAAATATATTAGGCATTAATATAGTCGCTTAAGGTATCTTTAATGTTGTCTACACTATTTAACTAGCACTTGCACCCAAAAGGAGGTGCAAGGAGCATGCCGATAGGATGTTGATTTAAAAGCATGAATAGAGTTTTATATGGTAGGAGGAAGCATGTAAAAGAGGCGCGTACAAAGATGTTACATTCTAGAATTGCATCATATACATAGTTGCTACTTTAAATG
>MU224522.1:171955-191769 GCA_018584345.1 Thuja plicata
TTTGGTCTTTGTAGTGATAGGACCAGTATTGAGTTTTGACGGCAGAATAAACAGCCGTGAGATCAATCATTGAATCTCAATCTCAATTTAATTCCTTGCCACTTTTGGAAGCTTCATTTCTCTCGCCGACCTAGGGTTAGGGCTTCTTTGGTTTTTCCGCCATTATCACGTTGATTTATTGGAAGATTTGAAGGAGATTTTGAAGGATTGCAAAGATTTTTATTGTGACATGTACACAGATTTTTTCGTGAGAAGATATATTCATTTATGTGCAGAGGCGGCGGGATAATAAATGGCAAACCCGAGTAACAACAGAGCTGCTGTACAGGCCACTAATGACGATGCCACTGCCAGCAAACTGTATGAAACAGTAGGAGTTGTTTGCAGGTGTAACTGAAAACCATTTTCCAGGAGCTGTTTGCAGGTGTGAGACAACTTCCGGTTGCTAGCAACCCCAGAAGGAAAGCCTATCGGCTAATTAATGTGATCTAAATCTCAAGTAGTTCAAGGAACGTATTGTTTATTCGTTGGAAAATAAACAAGATTTATGAAACATGCAAAAGGAAAACATAAAAACAAATCTAATTCACATTCAATGCAAGAAAATCTTTTAACTAAATATGTCTCCTTTCAAAATGAATGGAAGCAAAATATTTGCAAAGGGGTAAAGATGTGAATCTATAGATTGCTCTCCAACTATAACTTATTTACAATATAGGTATTTATACATTATGGTACAATCAGGTCATCAACTATGTGTCACAAAGATAGATATAATATGTGTCCAATGTGTATGGTCATGCAACATATGTGGATATTTTGTAGCTTAGTCTTAAATTCATGTGATGTCATTGATTGTAGGAAAATAATACTAGGGATCATACATATATGGTGTCAAATTGCACACCAACATGGTGTCATTTCCAATGACACAAAGGTCACCAAGTCTTAGGTGCATGTGATACCATTTATTATGTTGCAAATGCCCCCACATGTCATGTATGTATGGTATGACTAGGCATCTACATGTGTAGCCATCAGACTGCCACACTATGTACACAAGTAGAATTACACAATAAAATTTATGTATAAAATTATGCTCAAAATATTTGCCAATTACAATAAAAATAATTTACTAAAGATAAAACATCCAAAAGAAGACAAATATTATTTTCAAAAGAGAGCAATACACACTACCTATTAGAAACATCTATGAATAAAATATATAAAATCCTCATGAATCTTTCAATTTTAATGATAAAATTTTTAATTTTATTAGTAAATCTTTCCTTTTAGAAAGAAAAAATTAATTTATAATGGTAATTTTTTTAAATCACTATAAATTTGTCGAAAATTTTGGTGATTTATGAAAAGGTTTGAAAAAAAAATTGTTGACAAATTATACTTGTACTTAAATAAAGAAAATGAATACATTGGCAAATTATACTTGTATTCAAAAATAAAATAAGATCAATGAGAAATCAAATAAATATTTAAAACTATAAAATTAATTATTTGACAAATGTACAAGTAAATTTTTTGAAAAATGATACTGTGAATGGCAAAAATATTAAATTTTAAATGAAAATGATTAAATTATTTGGCTAACATAATTTCTATTCTGGTTGAAGTTTAACAAACCCAAATTCCTACATAAAGTCTCTGGAATAAAGACAATCAAAAAAGAGTATCTCGAAAGTGCTCAATCTCGAAATAGTTGAATAACTTTATTGGTCTATGATTGTATTGTAAATAAAAATTTTGAACTCAAAATAAATTATATTTTGTATTAAAGGCTAAAGTCTAAAAAGATACATAAGTATCTCTACATAATTAATATCCTCCCCTTGCCATTTGTTCATGCATTAGGAGGCATTAATAATTAATATTTATAATTATTATTTTTCAGAGTGAATTTGGCCATAAGGCTCCCATATACTCAAAAAGAAAAAAGAGGAACCATTAGAGATCAAAATCCTAAAAGAAGCAGCAAGATTCTATCATTTCTAACAATAAATGCCCATGAAACAAAATTTTCTTTATGGGATACCTCTATTGACATGGCTTTGTAATGATGTTTTCTTTTTACATTATGATATCTATAAAATATTATTACATATTGATTAGGACATCATCTACCCTAACCTAGTTGCACTATTCTTGGATAAAAAGAAAGGCAAGTCAACAAAAGCCTCATTAGGCACCTTCCAAGAATTTGAGACCCCAATATGCTTTTTTTCTTTGAGTGTTTATGTCTTAGCTAACAACTTTCATCACAAAGAAATCTCATGGACCATTATGTGAGATTAACATGACTAACTAGAAACAGTGTGAAATCTTTTTTTGAGCTGAATTTTTGGTTTTTGATTGTGTGTGTTTTTAAGCATCAACGTTTCGGATCACACTCCGTGATCCATCATGAGGATGAGAGAGCAATAAGGAAAAATAATAAGAAGCTTATTATTTTTCCTTATTGCTCTCTCATCCTGATGATGGATCATGGAGTGTGATCCGAAACGTTGATGCTTAAAAACACACACAATCAAAAACCAGAAATTCAGCTCAAAATTCAATGGATTGTGGAAATCTGATCGATTTAAGTGTGAAATCTGATCGATTTCATCCTTTTGCTTGCTTTAAGAATACAATAAAATGGTTGATATTATTGATCCCTTATCTTATGATTGTTTGATTATGGAAAAATATATTGTGTAAATGGTAATTAGATGAATTTAATCTAAAATGCATGATTTTGAGATTAAAATGATGATGAAGTATGAGGTTGTGAGTACTTTTGATTGAGATTATGGTTTTATGGACTAACATATTGACAAGGAATTAAGTGCAAATGAGTGTGAAAACATTTTAAAGGGTGAGAATGTGGTTGAGGTAGAGATGACCTAGCTGCATAACAATGGTTGGCACAATGGAAATCTGATTTGCATACTCGCATAGTTGCATTAATATTATATTATGAATGGTTTTATTGTGTATTTTTTATTATCATGGATACATATTTAAATTGTTCAACATGCTTTAAATATTTTTATATTAATCAACAACAAAAACTAGGGTGTTGACCCTTATAAGACCATTACCCAAGGGTGTACAGACATAGCACCCTGACAGTAAATAAACATCAAAAGCAAACTAGAACAGAATCAATAAACTAGATAAATGTAATGTCCCCTTTTTCTAAGCCATTTTTATGATGCATCGTTAGCCCTTTTTTCCATGGTCTCGCGGGCTAATCAGGACAGTACAGGGGTTAGTGTAATTTTTGGCCTAGGCACTTCCGATTCCAGGCCAATTGGAGTTGTTTGGGTAGGGTTCCTTGATAGGGTTCAGTCTTTTGGCATTTTTGGTATTGGACTTGGAGTGTATTGTCAAGAACTTTCCGGCAAACTATCATACATCGTCTTCCAAGTTTGTTTGATCATCCATTTTAATGTCAGAAGATTTAATAGTCTATTATTATGCCACTGTATTATTAAATGGATATATTAATTTAAAGTAGTTTAATTAAAACATAAAGCGAAAAATATGAAAGGACAGAGAAGGGGAAACTAAAGAGTCACAACTTGCTTCTTTAAAAGAGGGTAAAGAGACTCATTTGGTTTACGCTTAGTTATTGATTTTGGAATTGTCTCTTGGAGATTGGAAGCTCTCAACTTTAATTTCTTTTCAGCTTTGAGGATGAAAACCCTTTTGGCTTAAGGGTGGATTGGACATAGCCCCAATTCATCAACAGAATGGATTCACATCGAAATTCACCATTAAGTTTTAAGGTTCTTCTTGCATCCAGTCTAACTGTATTTGTTGTTTATAAGATTGGTTATTTTCTTAGTTATTGTATTGCTGATGTAAAATACAATGATAGTAAAACACAATAATGGTTATTTATGAGGGTTTAATTTGATAAATTGTTGGTTTATTAGTGAAATCTCTGTATTTGTTGCAAAGTTTATTTATTGAATAAATTCTGAAAATTATTTGGAGTTGTTGTGAAAACAATATCCCATCCAGGATATTTCAGTGGTATCAGAACTAGTTTTTTTGCCAGCGTGTGAGGTTTCATAAATTCACACTTGTGCCCGTTGGAATCTCCATTGGAGACAAATATGGAGAAATTAGAAATTGCAGGTTTGAGATGTATTCATTTAGTTTGGAAAGATAAAAGTTTTATATTTAGAATAATAATATCGTACAAAAATAATATTTTGGCGGATAATATAATTGTTAAGTTTCTCATTGTTCCGTAGTGTCATGAGATATATGTTTGCCGCTAATTTTAATCACTGACTGAAATATTTCACAAAAGTTGGGCTTTGAAATATTTAGTGAGAACACATTATTATTTGAGTGGGAGACGATCAAAATGTTGGGCATATATAAGAAAAATCATCTTTGCTTTGCGTGTTTTGAAGGAGCCGAAATATTTGTTGGTGTTCTACGAAACATTAAAGTGTGATGTATTAAATTCTGTTGAAGTCTCCTTGCGGTGAAGAAATAAAAAAAAGAATATCATTTCCATAGCTGCATAGGTTTGTATTTTCATCTGAGAATCATTGCCACTTAAGCTATTTATCGTTGGGCATATTTATCGAGTTTGTCAAAGTTAATTTTAAGAAATCGACTCAAAATACATCTACAACAATTGAAGATCAACATTATTGTGTAGTTGCGGCTAAAACAAAAAAAGAAAACTCACGAATTTCCCTGAGAAAAGAAAGCATTGGGTGTAGAGGAAATCGTGTGGAAGTGGGAACATAGGAAAGCAACCACATCATTATTGGGCTTGCTCTGAGATGGCACTGGGAACTTGGAAAGTTGTGAACCATAACTGCATTGCCAGGCTTTGCCACCAGTGCAGTCATAGCTGGAGTTTGGGATTTGTAACAACAGGGAGGTGGCTTCAGTGATATTCAACAATTAGACCATGATGTTAGAGTGCGAATATGGTACTCAATCACATAGTCCAACTTCAAATATGAGTTAGAGTTGACCACATTGAAGGACTTTACAACTCGGTGATGAGATTCCCTAGGAGGCGTTAAGAAGCTAGTCGTCTAAAGGAAAGTGCATCATCATGGTGATTGTGGAGTCTCCTTGGCAGTTGGACATGGTTGGGCAAGGAAGCATGCCCTCCTAGGTAGAATGTTATATTAACTAGTTCTATATTTACCATATTTTAACTCTTAACTTTCCTATGGAAATGGAACATTAATTGAATTTGAATGGTAGAGTTTCTTATAAAAAAAAGGATAGATATTGAACACCCATATTGTGAAGTCAATTATGATTGTTATTCTGTTAAGTTTGATACAGAAACTTGGGTATTTATTAGTCTATAGCAGTAAGTTTTGTAATTATCAGGCACTGGGATTTTCATTAATAGACACTTTCAATCTTGTACAAGTGTCATGACTTGTTGTTGTAGCTGACCAGTCTTAGCAGAGGTTTCATAATGGAGAGGTGCAACCATCAATTTTATAATGATAGTACATGTCTAGGTTGTGTATCGTCTCAGACTTGATACTACCTGGACTCCATCCTTGGCACATACAATTCTGACTTGAGCAAGCAGTGACCAGCGTTGGGTATTGAATAGCTCTTGTAACAGCAAATAAGAGTCTACAATTGAAGGGTTGTTGAATATCAAAACTAGTTTATAGTGAAACATTGGTGAATATAGTGCGAAAAAACTTCAGGGTATGCAAACTGTTTGTTTTAATGTTTGTGCCCTGAATTAAGGCAGATCGGTGAAAAGATTTGTTGGACATAAACAATGGTAGACCATCATGTGGTTGTGTGCACCAGATTTGGTGCAATTCAGTTGGAAAAAAAAACAATGGAAATTTTGAAAAGCATTGTGTTCTCAAAAGAATTCAATGACACATTAAATGGTGAACAATTAAGGGACATACAGAAAGAAATTGAAATAGGAAATGAATTATATTGTCTTGGATGGCAATTGGAGAGTATGAAATGTATGGGAGGTGTGCTTGTCAAATCGGAAGAGATAGATTCGTATCTATCTAAGATAGACCAAACTGATTGTAGGCTACTCAATTGGGCCTTGTAGCCTTTTATGATTGCCTTAATTCAACCCAGATTTATGGAACATCCTCACAAAGAAGTTAGACTCGCAGTTTCCACATGCCTTAGCGAAATTACCAGGATTACAACTCCTATTACACCTTATGTTGATAACATCTTGAAGCAAGTATTACAACTGATTGTGGACATTTTAGGTGGACTAAATAATGAAAAAGGTCCTACCCTTGGTATGCAGACAAAAATCTTGGGACTAATGGAAAAAATAAGAATTTTCATTCCCATGTTGGATCTCGGTTGTGAAAAGATTATTCAATAGTTATTTCAGTGTTTCTTAAGAAATTTCAGAAAACATCATCCAAACCATGTGAAATCTTGCATAAAAACAATTATGTCGTTAATTCTAGATGAGGAAGAAAAAGTGTGCAAGCAAGTACAATCATATCTGTTGGCTTTTTGGAGAGGAGAATATAAAATTTCCCCTACCACTTATGAGCTTGCGGAAGAATTGATAGAATATAAGATTGAGAAGTTTAGTGATCTCATGACGGATAAAGATTGTGGTGATAGGGATAAAGATAAGGCAACCAAAGAAATTCAGACCAGCAGGGAATGTGATAAGAATTTCACTATTTTTTCCCCACAAAATGACACAGTCATTGGTGATAATATGAATCCAACTACTATCATAGGTATGGGATGTTCAAAACTCTACTTTGGTGACTTAGAAAATGAAATTGACAATTTTTCAGTTAAGGATTATGACAACAAGTTGGATGCCTTTAACAGTTCCTGTCATGAGGAATTGTTGGATGATGTAACAACAACCTTACCTTTATATACAAATCAATTTGAGGCCTATGATGACATTAATGACACCTTTGAGTGTTGTCTTGAATCATGTGTTTCTTCTAGAAATAGCTCACTCATACATGATATTGAATTAGAGGAGCAATCAAAAATATAATTTCAGGATGATGGTGTTGTGGATGACCAACTATAAAATGCATGTCAAAATGACCATGATTCTTTGAAGAATCAGCTAAAAGTTAATGATTATATTGTTGTTGCAACTCTTATACATCGTGATAGCATTTATAGGATCATTGAAGATCTTCACAGGAAGGCTCAGATGGAGAAAGGACAAAGTGGTTTAGGAAGTGAGTCTTATGTTACAAATTTACAAGGAGTCAAAACAACTTTTGAGACTTGGAAATCAGAATACTTATGTCTACTTTCAAACCATGATTACCTCTTATAGGTTGCTAAAATATATGCTAAACAATTGAGGGAAAGAGAGGATGAGGGTAATAATCTCAATAGGGAGCTTAATGTTGCATAGGAGACATTAGATAATGCCCGGGTTGCCCTTCTAGAAGCACAAAATCAAATTTTGGTCACTAATCATCTCAGGGAACAAGAGAACAGGGAAGGTTCTGAGTTTTTTAGGGAGGTGATCAAGGAAACCAATAGCACTCAGCAAACTTGTGTCTTGGATAGCTCCCCCAAGAAATTTTCGGAACCACTAGAACGCCAAGATGAGATGGAAAACATTCAGTGGATTGACAATTTTTTATTTGAGGTGGATGTTGATTTGACATTTGATAATCCCATTTTTGAGCTAGATGGGGAAAATATTTCCAATTCACATGACGCAAATGAGATTGATTGCAATATTTGGGACCCATGTACAGTTACTATTGATGAGTCTTGGTCACAAGACTGGAGTGACGGGTTGATTTCATCTATTGAGCAGTTCGATTCCTACATCAGCAGTTCAGGATGGGCGGTTATGTCTTATTGTAGGATGGGTGATATGCTTTTCCACGAGTTACCTCTTACTGATAGAGGGTTGTCTAGTGTTGATTGCATCTCGAGACATTTCTATTCACTCATATTTGGTGATTATGTCAGCCTAATCATTTGGTATCTTGGTATCAGTATGACTGATGCATTGTTGATTTGGGGAGTAATGAGTGGCTTCGCCTTTCAGAACATGTTTTTATCAAAATAGCACAGCAGTAGAGTAGGGCAACTCCCTTGAGGCTTGTATAGGATCTGGGTATTTTTAGTCACAACATAAAGATGCAAATTGCTTGAGGATAAGCAATCTTTGGGGAGGGAGGACTGTAATGTCCCCTTTTTCTAAGACATTTTTCTGATGCATTGTTAGCCCTTTTTGCCATGGTCTTGCGGGATAACCAGGATAGTACAAGGGTCAGTGTGAGTTTTGGCCTAGGCACTTCTGGTTCCAGGCCAATTGGAGTTGTTTTGGCAGGGTTCCTCAATACTTACTATTTATAGTAAGTTAGCAGGGTTCAGTCTTTTGGTATTTTGGGTGTTGGTCTTGGAGCGTATCATCGATATCTTTCCGGCAAGCTATCACACATCATCTTCCGAGTTCATTTGATCATCCATTTTGATGCCAGAAGATTTAATAGTCTATTATTATGCCACTTTATTAATAAATGGATATATTAATTTAAAGTGGTTTAATTAAGGCATAAAATGAAAATATGAAAGGACAGAGAAGGGGAAACTGAAGAGTCACAACTTGTTGCTTTAAAAGAGGGAAAGGAGAATCATTTGGTTTATGCTTGGTTATTGATTTTGGAATTGTCTCTTGGAGATTGGAAGCTCGCAACATCAGTTTCTTTTCAGCCTTGAGGACAGAAACCCTTTTGGCTTAAGGGTGAATTGGACATAGCCCCAGTTAATAAGCAGAGTGGATTCACATCAAAATTCACCATTGACTTTTCAAGTTCTTCTTGCATCTAGTCTAACTACATTTGTTGTTTATAAGATTGGTTATTCTCTTAGTTATTGTATTGCTAATGTAAAATACAATAATGGTTATTTTTTAGGGTTTAATTTGATAAATTTTGGGTTTATTACTGGAATATCTATATTTGTTGCAAATTTTATTTATTGAATAAATTTTGGAAATTATTTGGTGTTGTTGTGAAAAATTATCCCAACCGGGATATTTCAATAAACATAGGCCATAGTTTAGTAGCCTGTACCCATGAAATTATCACCACAATATAGAGTAGTACCAATCATAAGAGAAAAAACTAAAAAACTATCCAAAATCCTACTAGTACAGCCAAATTCATAGCACAACCAACATAAGTTCAAAAATTCACGCGGTCTAACAACAAAAATATATCGGAAATCCCTAGAGCAGTAGGGTGAGATACCTGTTAAACCTTGTGTGAGGATTTAATATCGCAACTGGGATGATGTCGTACATGAGACCAGTTGTTAGTGAGAAATTTGAATAAATCTTTATAATTTCCTTCTTCTTGTTCATCATCCACAATAATCTATCATTGCATCAAGCAGATAAAGGTTATCAAGTTGTGCATCACACAAAAACTGAATATGGAAATGCTTCCAGGTTTTCTTTCCACCTCGCTCACTCTATTTTTAAGACTTTTTACTTCACTTTGTAAGTTTTCCAAAACCAAGGTCAGGGCCGCATTGAAGCTAGCCAAATTAAGGTTCTCCTTAATGTTAGTACCAATATTGGTAGGTCCCTCCTTCACTCTAGCAGAAGTGTTGGTTGAGCTATTGGAAGTATGTTTATTTGAGCTACCACTATCATCAATCTCCAAATCATCATCCAATGTGTTCTTATTTTTCTCAGTCCCCTTGATTCCCTTGTTCTGTGTCCTCTCAATAATAGTCGCCAAGTAGATTTTTTTTCATCTTTTAGCAAATATACTTGCCATTCTATTAGATCTTTGATGGGTACTATGCTCCTCCCGCACCTCCTCATTATTAGTGTTAACCCCCTGGGCAAAGAATTTGGATTTTTTTATAGGGAGAAGGGTTTTAACCTTTCCTCTTGGAGGTAGATAGTGAAGGGTCTTTTCCTTTAGGGCCAACCTCAAGGGAAGGTGCATCAGCGTTCAAAATTTATGGGGTGCTCAAACAAGAGGCAATTTTGGTAGCCCCTAGATTTTTAATACCTTTCTTCTTGTTCTAGTCAGGCATTTCCACAATGTTAGCTAGCAGGGGGATTGTGACACAGGGCCTCATATACAATGATAGGTTTAGGAGGGTAGAAGGAAAAATGAAAATTATAAAGCCTAAGAATAAGGCCCTAATGCAAGTAAATTAGTTTTCTTGCCCGACAAACACTATCCTTGAATTTAAACATAGAGCTCTCAAGAGAATTTAATAGAAAAAAATGGAAATGAGACGATTTCATGATTCGCAAGTGATTAAGAAGCAACATATCATAATAATAGTAAACTTTAAAATTCCCTTCCAGGGTAAAGTACCTCATGATCATAAAATATACCTAGTCCCAAGGAGGAGGCAGCTCAACCCTGCCATATTCGTCTTGCTTCTTTAACGGCGCCTCACTACCCTTAAAGAACCTATTTAGACTATCATTGGCTATTATTTAGCTGGTCTTCTTCCATTTCTTACCCTCAATATAAATCCTAGTGGCCTTGGCAATAACCTCTTTCCTAATTTCAAAAGAAATACCCCAACTGAAACCCTCTTGTTATCCTAGGAGCTAGAAAATTAAGTAGAGAGTCCCTCATCAAACTTGTTAATGGACTCAATAAAATTGACAACCCCCCCTCCTTATAGATGTGACACACTATAGGGTCATTCCTAGAATCATCTACTTTCCCCAACTCAATGTAGTTTTAGTCACCCCCATAATAGTAATAGAATACAGAGGATAGTCAGATCTAAAGTGAAAACTACAACTCTTGATAGGGAAAAGGAATGTTATCATTAACATCAAGCTATTTTAAGGCAGGAAAAAATGCATGTATGTCTAATTGGGTGAAATTATTTAACCATCCTCCCAAAAAAATAGACTCATGTGAGCTACAATTTCCCACAAATAGGAGTATTTTCAATACAATGCACATATAGGGTACCTCTCATTACGCAAGGGGTAATGATAAATGCAAATTTTATTGATCATGTTAATCGTATAATGTCATCTCATAATTTTGAGGTACACTTTGAGATTAATGTAATCAATATGATTATGTAGAGATCGTCTAGGAAAAATAACTACACCATAAACAATAATTAATTCCCCTTTGGTTAATGCCTCCCTAATAAATATCATCATCCTGCCACATATTTAGTCCCATATTCAAATAAAAAATATTTTAGTTTGTTCCTCACTCCCTCTCAAAACTTAACATAATTGTAATGGAATTCCCACACCCTAAAGTACATAGGAGGAGACACCATTTCCAAAGTAGGGTGTTACACAACATCTCCTATAATTTTATAATGCTCTTTAATCAAGAGTTTGCACATCAACTAGGAGGGAAATAGTGTTTTTCCAACACCTCAACCCCTCTAGATTGTATCCATTCGCAGCAAAAGAGTCTGCAATAACATTGCCCTCCCTGTAAACCTGGTTGATGACTAAAGAATTAAATCCCTGCAGAGGACTGTGAACAACACCTAGAATGCCTTCCATGGACCAATTGGTCTTGGAAATCCCTTTAAAAACATCTATGACGAGTTTGGAATCCCCTTCGATTGAAAGTGCTCTAATGCCAATGGAGAGCGCAATCTTGAGTCCCCAAAGAAGGCTCATTCCCTTATCTTGGTTGTCTGTATGTATGGGAAATGCACTACTAAAGGTTGCCACTAACATCCTAGAATCATCTCTAATCACTCCTCCCACAACATCTAGACCATGAGATTGCTTTTCTATGACGTGAAAATTCAATTTGGACCAGCATGAACAAGGGGTTTTGTTTTGTGTTTTTCCTTTTGAGCTTTTTGGACGGGTCAAACTTCCTAAAGGAGTCCTACAAACCCCAATTCCTTGCAATTTTGATATCACTGGGAGGGAGATATAGGTGGACAAGGCCACCTGGTGACTATTAATTTTTCAAACAGAATCTTGTGGAAGATGCCAAAAATCACATCTAACGGGCTTTCTTTTTTGTGAAAGATCGTGTTTTTCCTTTCCTTCCAAATGGCCCAACCCAGACGTAGAGGGATTTTCCACCACAATTATTTGATATTAGGGTTGGAGGAGGTCCCTTTCCAATTGAAAGTGATGTGTTAAACATCCATATTCATCACTTAGGGGATTTGAAGTAACTGCAAGACTCTCTGCCATAACTCACATGCAAAGGGGTAGTATATGAGCATATGGTTAACTGACTCCTCATTCTATTTGTAGATGACATAGTGGTTTGGCAACTAGAACTCACATTTGACGATATTGTCCTAGGTAAGAATCTTGTCACACATAACCCCCCACTAGAATAATTTGATCTTAGGGACTAATTGGAAGCTCCAAACCTTTGTCCATAGGTCATTCTAGCCACCATTACGAATAAGAATAAGATAAAAAAATCTCACCATGAATTAACCACTGCCATTATATTTCCATACAAAATAATACTCTCTCAAGAACATCATAATTATCTCCTCTCCAAGTTTCCTTTGTAAATCAAGTGCCTGAGGCATCACTTATTGAAGGCCTTGACAACAATGTTGGATGTCTTTCCAGGATCTACACTGGTCCATGTATTTCTCAACCCAAATCCCAAAGAACCATTTGGCAAACCCACAAAGGTTGTGAAAGATAGGGAGAAAGGAAAGGGGTGTTTCATCCATCCAACTATCCTCCCAAAAATATATTGTCAAACCATCGTCAATCTACCACTTCAAGCCTTGAAGGAGCATAGACATGTAATTAAGGATACTATTCTAAATTTTGGACTCAGTGAGGAGTCCTTGAATTTTCAAAATGCGGTGAAATTTCTCCTTATTCAAGTACTTATCAAACATAATATCACACCATTTTGCTTTATGTCCTACAAGATTCCATCCAATCTTACCAAGAAGAGATTTGTTGCGGTGAGATATTCTCCTAACACCTAGACCTCCCATATATTTTGGTTGGCAAACAAAGTCCCATTTAACCAAAGTCATCCAGTTCTTCTCTTCCATTCCAAACCAAATGAATTTCCTTTGGATTCTCTCTAGTTTATCAGCTTAATTGTTAGATATTTTAAAAAGTGAGAGTAAATAGACAGGGATCCCTTGCAAGGATTGTTTGAGGAGTTATAGCTTACCTATGTTACTCAGGAATTTTCCCTTCCATCAACCTAGCTTATGTTGCATTCTTTCTTGAATTGTGTTCCATTAAGAGTTTGACACCTCCTTGACTATGAGTGGCAACCCAAGGTAAGTATCAGGTAGATCAACAGAGTGGCATCTTAGAATATTCCTAACTTTGTTCACTAGAGAGTGATGCATATTAAAAAATAGACTTTGATTTTAATATAATTGATACTTTTCCCCAACACTAAGGAATATTGGCTAAGAAGACATTTCCAACTTATACCTTTGAGCATAGATGTAGTACCAAAGAGGATTGTGTCATCTACAAACTGATGTAAGACCATTGGGGGCAGGGTAGAGGCAAGGCACACGCCAATTTTTTTTTTCTCAATTATCATGTGTAGAAAGTTTCTTACCAGTACCTTTGCCAACATAATAAATAGGTAAGGTGACAGAGGGTCTCCCTTCTTGATACCTCTAGTAGCGTCAAAAAAAACCTTGGGGACACCATTGAACAAGACAGTGTGACAGACAATGTTTACACATTCCTTGATCAAAGCAATCACCTTCTTATCAAAACCAAATATTTCAAGCACTTTGAAAAAGAAATCTCATTTCACTATGTCATAAGCTTTGGATATGTCCAATTTGAGAGCCATCCCCGAAATCTTGCATTTCTCCATAGAATGGAGGGATTTGTGGGTAGTAATGGCTGCATCAAGGAATTGTTGCCTAGGGAAAAACTCATTTTGGTTGCAACTAATAAGTTTTTCAAGAAATGGTTTAGTCCTATTGACTAGGACTTTAGAAAAGATTTTATAGTTTGTATTGCATAGTCTTGTTGGTCTGAATTCATGGAGAGACGGTGATTCCTAAATTTTAAGAATTAGGGCAATAAAGAACAATTTAACTCTTTAAGGAGTCTTCACATTCTAAAGAAGTATCTTGAAGCTACAATTACATGAGAGCCAACACTATCCCATAAATCCTAAAAAAGAGTAGGAGGGAAACCATCAAGATTCAGGCTCTTTAATGCATCCATGGAGAAGCTATCACTCTGCACTTCCTCAGCCATGATCGGGGCCATGAGAAGCTCATTATCAATCTTGGAAATAATTCTGAAGAGGCATTCCAACATCTATGCTTCTAAAGCACCATCAATAGAACAACCATCATCCCTGAAGGCTTTATAGAAGAAGTTTGAGACCAGGAGACCCAACTACATGTCCTCCATAATGATCCCATCATGTTGATCTTTGAGGTGAAGGGTTGTGTTTCTTTTCTTATGGGTACAAGATGGGTGGTGAAAGAAGGTCGAGTTTTTGTCTCCTTCCTTTAACCATTGGACTCTAGATCTCTATTTCCAAAAGAAGGTTGTTGAACATCTAATATACTCAGAGGGGAGGGGTGAACTAGTATACCATTGAAAAATTTAAATGACTTAACTAATTGACCACATAACATATTTTAATATTTCTTGAAACTAAACCATTGAAAGCATAAAGTAAAGCATCACATAGCACCACTATTTTTTTGTGTAAACCCAAGATGTGAAAAACCATGTGAGAGGGTTAGCTCTCAAGTATTATGTAGTTGGATAATAGTACATAGGGTGGCTCATTGTTGGTGTGGCTCAATATCATTTTTATCACTATGTTTGGGCTCACTGCCTAGATAAAAAATAGAAAAGATTGCTAAAGATACAAAATTGAACTAGTGGTCATGAATCTACAAATGCACATATATATAGTTATCAATGTAATACAAATATTCTCCTTTCTACCAATACAAAACTCCATATACAATTCACTTTCAATAGTTCATATATACATACAACATGAAAAAAAAATCAACATAGAATTACATAGATCACATCAAATCATGAACTGAGGTTGTTTTAGCTATACACCATCATCGGTGCATACTCTCTTCATATTGGCTAAGATTAAAAAATAAATTAAAAAATGTGTAATTACTTTTCAATTCAGATATGTTGTCGTCTGCACAAACTATATTTAAGCATGTGAGAAATGGGGTTGGACCAAACATGTTGTGCTCAATTTTGAACCTGAAAGATTGCCAATAATACTGCTAACTACCTCTGTCAGTAACTGTCATTGGTGTCAACTCTTGGTCAACATAAGAACCAATACCAAAAGATGCAATGGTTTAACCAATACTAAAATATGTTGACCGATACTGACTGCTCCAAAATAGTGATATCAATGACAACAAAAACTGGGACAGTCCAAAAAACTCCCCCTTTGTCATTTATGAAAAACCAAAAGTATTTTGGAAGTCTAAAAAATGATCATTCCAAATACAGAATCTAAAATACCTCCAAAACTCCCCCTGAGAGGGATATGCTGATAACTTATACTTTTCATTTTTCAAAAACCTTTTCAAAAAATTTGTTTTCTTTACTACTACTACTCCCCTTTTTTCATTAATGAGAAAGGGGTCTCAAAACTGTATAAGCTGAAACAAGAAAAAAAAAACTTACAAACTTGAGATATCAGCCCCAAGTGTTTTCTTCAGTTGCTTGATCTCCTCAATCCACTTGTATTTATTTGTCTATCATTCAATAATATCCTGATCAAGATGAAAAAGGTGTACACAAACTGTGGGTAATATGTCCTCTTGTTGTAGGAATGATTGTCGGTTCTCCTTCTGAGTATCCACATGCACTTACGATTGCATTGCATAAATTGGAAATACATGGAACACACAAATCTTGCAAATTTCCTAAAGGCATAAAAGTATATTCTCTTTGTTGTTTCAGATGGAAGAATTTCTTTTACATTTGGTCCAACTTAGTCCTAATAGACCCATCAAGATCATCAATAATCATGTATAACTGATAAGCATTTATGATCTACAACTCAATGGAGTCCATTGCATGTTTGATATTTTCTATGTCATAGGCCAATGTAGTGTGTAGTGATATAATTAATTTCCATATTCTAGCAATACTTGACCTTCATGAATTGAGTTCTGTAAATTAGAAAGTATTTCTTGGTACCTGTCTCTAAGTTGTTGCAAGAATATCTATTTATTTTCCTATTCCTTCAACTAGATTTGGTTATCAACTAAAGTTGTTAGGTCATTTATTGCATTCACTAGTAACTTTCATTTGTCTTTATGGGAAAAATAAGGATCAACCATGTATGTGGGAACAATAAATTAGAGTGTCGACACAGATTCTTCAATGACTTCTTCATTTTCTTAAGATTATTTCAATAACTCTTCCTATGCAGAAAATTAATAGTTTGTCCCAATCGAAGCTTTCACTTAGGAGTGACCTTGTTAAAATCTATGAGATATGTGGAATTAGTGATCGGTTGAATAGAAAAAGGTGATGGCATGAAACTTCTCAGAAACCTATGAGAACTAGACCCAAAATCTGGTCTACAGTAAATAATTTCAATTTATGGCTCTCTTCCACTTGAACTGCATGTAACAAGACTATCAGTACACACTAACACCGAAATATAGTTTTCCTTATTTTCCTCTTCTATATTTACTTCTTCCTCTTTCTATACTTCTTTAATCTTTGTTTCCATTTCCTCTTCTTTACCTTTTTCTTCTTCATCATCCAATATCACAACTTCTTTCTCATATACATTCATCTCTGTTGATTTGACAGTGTCAGGGCTCTTAACAGATTCATATGACCTAATTTCTTATGATATATTTTTAGTTTCCATATATTTTCCTTCATCCTTTTCCTTTCCCTTATCCTCATTGTCATTTATTTCATGAACTTCTTCAATTTCCCCAGAAGATCCTACCGAAGCAACATTAAAAAACTCAATTTCGGGAGGATTTTGATCCAAATTGTAAACATCACTATCGGTAAACTCTATAATATCTATTGATTTAATAGGAGAATTTTGTGATGTAGATGGACCTATAGTGTCAACCTTAGAAAGCATGTTTATCTCTTTTGCAATTGATGTCAAATTAGCAATCATATCCTATTTCATATGCACTACAATAGATTTGTTTATCATAAGTGATCGTAATCTCTTCTTAGATTTGGGGGCTTGA
This sequence comes from Thuja plicata, assembly GCA_018584345.1. Classification (NCBI taxonomy): domain Eukaryota; kingdom Viridiplantae; phylum Streptophyta; class Pinopsida; order Cupressales; family Cupressaceae; genus Thuja; species Thuja plicata. The sequence continues at coordinate 189,137 of MU224522.1, forward strand.
TCTTTTGCAATAGAGGAGAATGTGTCAACATATTATTATCCAACTATTTTTTTGCAGACCTCATCTAGAGATTCCTTAAGAAAATCTCTTTCTATCTTCTTTGCTTCCATGATGATTTTATTCAACTCATTCCATAAAGAAATAGGAATTTCAACCTTATAATCCTCCAACTCAACACTATATTTTTCACCATATTGGTTCAAAAAATTTAGCGATACTACTTCTTCCATCAATACACAATTGATCAAGAATAATACTTGAATCCAAGGGATCTGAACCAAAATAAGATTTTGAACTATCCTTTTTTTGCTTTCCTTTCTTATCTATTCTTACCTCAACCCGAAACAGATCAGTGTCGCTATCAGACTCGGTGGATTTGATTGACTTGTCATTAGAATCAATAGTAACATATATTTCTCTTACTTTTGCCTTCTTGAAGCAATAGGCGTTGAACTAGTAACCTTCATTTTCTTAGAGGGGCTTTCCTCTTCTATTTTATTTGAAGATGTAGAAGATATCATAGTACCTCTTGGCTAAATATTTTTCAAGTCACTAAACTACAACTTGTCAAAATGTTACTTTTAGGCAGTAGTATGTGAAATTTCTTTCTCCTCTCAGTGATAGGGGAGGCTCCATTCTTACCGCAGGTGGCTTCAATCAAAACTGAACTGTATTACAAAATGTTCTTCTTGCTACGGTAGTGTTGGTGGCTTAAGGATTGACATAAGAAAAACACTTAAGACAACAATATATTTTAATTAAAAATGAAATAAATCTAAGAGCTCAAAGTCTCTTATCTTTACTTCAGATGATTAATCTAAAATTTGGATATACAAGAAATCTCAAAGTCTTCCTTCGAACACCCTCTACTTTAATAAATTTATATAACTAAAGCCCAAAGTATTCAACTTCGAACTGTTGCAGCCACTACTATCTATTGTAATCATAATTTCTTGATGCACAAAGTCTTCAAGAAACTTGAATCAAAATGCTCCAATGTTATACACAAAATAACTATTAATTTGAAGAAGGATCAACGAATGCAACATAAGAATACATACATTAATTTTGAAGACAAACAGTGCAAAGTTTGCTAATCTTTATTCCTTTATTCAATTGCTCAACTCTTGCACAATGAAACTCAAAGTTTTCAGAACTCAAGATATTTTCCTATAGTTTTCTTTCACTCATCAAAAGATAAAAATTACAATGGGTCTCACTCCTTTATATAAGAAAAGGAGGAGAGAAAAGTGGAGAAGAAAGGGGAAACCCTTAACCATTTTGATTTATTCAATCCTTATCTCTAACTAGCTAAATTTGACTTATTCGATGTTGTAGGACCTAATGTACTTGCATCATGATTACGTGATACTACTTTTCCATGCGATACCTTTGCATGCAATGACATTATGAAGTTCCTTCTTTACTTTCATGTAATCTATCAAAAATTCTACACCTATTCTACCAAAGCTTACAAAAACTAAGTGCTCTAAGAAAACTTTAGATAAAATTTATACAAGTCTCGAATTCGAAAAGAGACTTATGAATCAGAGATGGATCTGGTGTTCTTGTATGCTAAGAAATGGTCGCAGTCTTGTGTGCTACACTTGCTGCCTTTGAAACTGCACCATTGTATCCACCAAGGTTTTTTTGTAGGTGATTGAGGATACCTTTAAACTTTCCAATTTATCCATGGAGTCCAAACTGAAAGTCTCAACTTCAAGTTCTCGATGAATGACTTGTGCAAACCCTATCATAGCTTGTTCCTCTGCAACAAGTTCACTGCCTCAGTTATCAATTTGCATGGCAACTCCTCAAAGGTTTTGACAATGATATCTTCTTGTTCTTTGGATACTTGCATGGCTTCTTGAATCTATGTTATCAAGTTCTTCAAAACTTTCTCTTTATTAGCCATTTGATCCACGAATTCAAAATACATCTCTTTTGAAGAGATTAATTCATATGCACATAGGACGTCAAAATCAGCCTCTACCATTTTCTTCCATACATCTAAGTCTTCACTTAGAGTCTTTTTTTGTTGATCAAAAGATGTAATTGTACGCCTCTCTCTCTGGATTCCCACAGCTTTCCAAGGGCGGGGGTTAGTAGCAAAGGTTCACAAGTGAATGCAAATCAAGTACGTAATAACTACTAAACGAATAACAGAAACGTGAGCAATAAAATGTACAAGAAAGAGAAAGGAAGACAAACGAATGCAAACCCTTTGATGCTTGAAGCTTCTATTGTTTCTCTCTACTCCTTCTGAAACGCTATTCTTGATGCTCAGTATTGGCGGGGCAGCGTCTATGACTTGAGAAGCATCGAGAATTTGATAATTGAAAAGTGTGTGTGTGATCGCAAGATGGTTCGAATGCTAGAACCAAACTGACATAGTAATGGCGCACGAGAGCTTGAAATCCTGGATCCTTCAAATGGTTATGAAGGGTTTATTATATAGGATTTGGTGATGAAATGGATGGTTGAGATCAATCCCAGAGATGGGAACATGAATGGTTAAGATCAAAAGGAACAGGAGAGATCCTCAGTAAACTCCACCTCTTTATTTGGTTAAGAGGAGATAGAGTTTGGTTAACTGAGGAGCTAATTATGAGTTACCTTTTTGAACTGAAGAG